>JBBYHO010042366.1:0-10463 GCA_038382025.1 Adansonia gregorii
TAAATATTGTAAAATAATAATAATGATATAATGCATTTAACATGTTACCAACATAATTTTTCTAATATAAATTATATCAATTTAATATACACAATAAAATATTTTGTATTAATTATCTCCAACATAAGAAACATAACATTTACAGCATTGTATAAACACCAAAAAATTGCATAACTATAAAACTATAAGACTATAAACTGTATAATACAAGTTACTAATACAAGGGGATATCTATTGACAAGGGCCCTATCGCGCGATGTAGAACAACAAAGTGGGGCTCTCCTATTACATGGTGGCAATACTCTTCGTTGAACATTTTCATCTTCATTGCCACGTTCGCCCCTGGTTTGTGGTTTTTGGGCTCTTACTTCCACCGTCGGTGCATCTTCTTCAGTGGTTTCTTCTTGAGTCAGCATAGAATCCGGTTGTTCGCTCATAACCTACTAATGTCTGCCCAGTCCAAAAACCTATCAATATATAATATCTATTGATAGGTTTGATCCTAGGCATCTATGTCATGCTCTCGCTACTGTAAGACTTGCTTTATTTCCCCAATAGTCATGGCAAGCATTTTCTTCCCCTAAAGTAATCAAGATATCATTTCTCATTCTTCATCAAGGGCGGCTTGAATCATTCATTCCTTGTTATGAATCTTCTCAATTGAAGATAGGTTCATTATGTGCCTTTCGCTTTCATTCATAAATAGCTTCCTTAGCTTTTGCTTCTAAAGCCTTAGCCTTCTACTCCCAGTTCCTCATGAAGCTAACACATTTCTTCCATCATTCTTCTGGAAGTCATATTGGAGCTCTAGAATATCTTGGCAAGTTTTAGTTTCTTGTTTGCTTGATCTAGTCATTCTTTAGTAAACTATATTTTTTCTTCATTCTTTCCACTTCTTTCCCTTTTTCTTTTATCTTCATTCCTAGATAGACAACTTCTTCTTGAAGCATCCTATTCTCCTCATTCATTCTTTTCTGTTCTCTAGCGGCTTTTTCCTTAACCAAATCAATCTTGGAAGGCATAACAGGTTCAGTTAAAATATGTACTCGAGGAGTATCCTCACGTGTGTTGAGAATAATCAAGTCACATCCATGAACTTTTCTCCAACCATCATAGCCCATGGTGGTTTGATCTGCCTATGAATGTAACCCCAACTTATGTCTCCCATTCATTGCATAGTAATAGCCTAAAGTGTTTTTCTTTCTGTAATTCTCCCCTTCCTATACCATATCCATGCTAGCTATGTTCAAAGTCATACGGATGAACTGCTGCGAGCCATGCTGTCTTTGGATTAACAAAGGTGCATACCCTACAGTGTCCCATATATCCAATAAAGGCATGAAAAGAGCTAACCATATCGATAAGCAAAAGATTTCAGCAAGAACCATGTCACTCTTTAGGTTATGTCATTAGAAGATAAATTCTTGAGTGTTTGAACCTATTGGTTCTTAGTTCCTGATTTGGGCCACTGCTTCTTAATATACTCTTGAAGAGGATATAATGGAGAGTATAGCATTTGACTTTCTCGATGCCATCACCTTATAAATGACTTCAACCCTAAAATATAATAGCAAAGCAGTCCTAAATAATCTACCATGGCCCCTTTTTAGCATATGTTGAGTTCTCAGATCGTTTCTGCTAGAATGGCTAGAGCTTGATGCATGTTTCTTTCTATTCAATGAACAAGCCTACAATTGCTACCTCTACATGCCCTAATATCCTTGGGAAAAAAACCAAACCATATATGGCTAAGGCAAAAGCATCAAGGGCTTTTTCAGTGTCAAAACGTTTTCGAATGCATCTCCTCAGAAACTACCAAGAAATGATGGACCCAAAACTCAATCATGGCTCAAGCTAACTACTCATTGAATTGCACTTTAAAGAGAAGTGCGATCTATCCATATTTCTCAATGTTCTATTAGCATTTCCCCATTGATCCCATATCTTTGCTAATTCTCTTATATTGTTATGATGGAAATCCAAATATATAATTTTTGGTAACTCTAATAGATAACACATCGATATGCAATCTCCATACTTTTTCTGATTGAGCTAGGATTTGTTACGAACTTTCTCGAATGTTTTGGAAATAACAACTAGTTCAACCATGAAGTCTAATGAAAATTCAATTAAGCTAAAATTCAAGTCTAAAGCAAGTATCCCTATATGCAAATGAAAAATGCATTAAAAGAAGAATAGATAAGCTAGTATCCATAAGAAATAATAAATCTAAATAATAATAGAATTTAATAGAGAGAAATAATACAACAACAAATCTTCTAAACAAACATAAATATTTAAATAAAAGAGACAAGAAAGAGAAAGGTACATTTATCCCTTCATGTGTCCCTAATTTTTTGTGATGTCTAAAATTAGGCATGGTTTCAACTAGGAGGTCACTAAGGTTCACTATATAAGGTTTAGGACAGACCTCTAGAACTATTCTTGAATCGCTTGAGCCAAAAATGGACTAAAGAGGTATCTAATCCTTACCCATCACAGGTTTCTGTTAGAAAGGGTTTAATTCGAGTGGGAGTATCTTTCATGCTTGTAACGAGGCTAACACCTCAGGTAGATAATAGGAATTTACACCTAGTAGGCTTTTCACTAGCCTAAACAAAGGCTAACACCTTAAAAGGCATAGCTACTTCACCTCCACTTAAAATATTAGGTTCCTATGTCCCTTTTAAAGATCTAAAAAAAAACTACTACATACGTGCTCAATGGTTGCAAAGAGATAAAGAAACCTTTCATGTGAAAGATAATTAAAATGAAACCTCTATCCTAAATCCCAAAACACAAATAAAAAATATATTAAGGTAAAAATAATTTTTTTTTAAATTTTGAGAATTATAATTAAATATTTATTGAAACCAAGTTAATCAAAATTTATTTAACATGTAATTAATTTTAGGCCTGACTCTTTAACCTCTTCTTATTGGAGTCGCTAAGCTGTCACAACATGGCCTAAATACAAATCTTGACCAGCTCAACCTAAAATGGCAGGTATACCTATTGTTCTCATGTATACACTTGTACATCATTATTTTCTTTTATTTAGGGCTCATGTCATTATTATTCTTTATTCTTTTATGTTTGGACACTGAGTTATCGAGATGAATAGCTCACTCGACTTAACTCTAAATGTCATTATGAAATGACCATTATTTTAGAGTTGCCACCGATCTATTTAGTAGATGAAATTAGTCACCTATCAGAGTTTAAGTTTTAGGGATTATGAAACCCTCGAAAACAAAACTCAAGGTCCACGTTGATACCAAAGATCACGTGAAAGGGTCTGGGAGTTAGTTATAATCACAAATAAGGATCAACCCTCATATGATGTTTGAAAATTAATACCTTATTAAACACATGTTAATTTAAATTTTGATTTTTATTTAGTTTCAATATTTAATATTTAATTATAATTACCATATGTAATTTTTTGCTAAAGAAATTTATTGTTCTAATTTTAAAAATGAAAATATCTTTCAGACCCTCTCGGAGAACTAAAAGAATACGAAAGTTTGTATCATTCTATGTCATATCTCACTAGAGAACCTATGGAATAGGAAGGATTTTAAAAAATTAAAATATCTTTTATACCCTATTGAAAAGCTAGTCGAATACAAAAGGTTTTATTTTTACGAAAATTAAAAATCTCAACTTTTTATGTAAAAAAGATATTTTGTTGCTAAAATAATCCGTAAAATCCCTCTCATACATTAAGAGAAATTTTTACATAATATTTTAACTCGAAGACATTGCCTTAATTTTTTAAAAAATATGATTCTATTATAAATATTAACCTTAAGAACTAACAACGATCTAATATGATGAACCTTTCATAATGTGTACTTTTGATATGAAAATATCCTAGTAATCACATGGGACTTGGTTCTAATATGAAATTACTAAAATGTTTTTAGGTATATCTTCGACATGAAAGTGTCCTAATTACCTTAAAGGACTCAAAAATAATTATAAAGACAATGGATCTATGCTAAATATGCACATTTGGCATAAAAGCATCTCAGACATTATCTAAGATTCCATTTTAGGAAAAATTATCAAAATACCTCTAGGGTATACCTTGACGTAAAAGTGTCTTGGTACCTTAATGGACACTAAAATGTTGGTGAAATGATAAATCTATCCTAATTATATGCTTTGGTATAAAAACAGCTTGCTTACTACCAAATACTTAATTCTAAAAAATTATCGAAATGCCCCTAGGATATACTTTCGACGTGAAAGTATCTCGGTACCTTAATGGACACTAATATGATGACAATTGATGAATCTATCCCAAATAAGGGAAATTAAACTTCTAAAGTTAGCTTAAAATGCAAAAATTACAATTAAGCCCTTAAACTTTTCAAAATTTCATTCTGTACCCCAATGGAGAACTGAGAGAATAAGAAAAGTTTTAAAAATTTTTATACCCCTACAAAACACTATAGGAATAATAGAAATATTTAAAAGTGACAAAAATGATCATTTAACCTATAAATATTAAAATTCACTACATAGTCCTTAAAATTTTCTAATTTTGCATTCAGGTTCCTAACAAAATAAACATTACAAAATATCACCAAAAATCATTCAACCATATGAGAATCAACACGAAAACTGTGACAAAAATATAAATAAAGACTTGACCAAGCACCTTTAGCCATAAAACATATTTTTCCTTTTTTGCTATTTAGACCCTAAACTTTTCTAATTTTGCAATAGGCCTCTACATGGAAAAACACCATAAAAAATCATCGAGCATATGAAAATACACATGAGAAACATAGTAAACATACTCACGAAGATTCGGCCAAACACCTTGGCCTTGAAATAAAAATTTTCAACTTTTTGCAAACTAATCTCTGAACTTTTCTAAATTTGCATTTAAGTCCTTACATGAAAAACACCATAAAATATCATAAAAATCATCAAACCATATGAGAATCGATAGCAAAATCATGGAAAAAACTAACATGAAGATTCAGCCGAGCACATTTAGCCATAAAACACTTTTTTTTTGCATTTTGTAGTTCTATCCCTAAACTTCCTAAAATTACAAAATGACCTTTAAAGTGTTAAAATTTCTTAAAACATGTTTAAAAACATGGAAATCCATCTCTACATGGCCTACAAAGCATTCAGCCAAACCAACACTGGCTTAAAAAAATTCTACATATTTTACAATTTGGTATCTATGTTTTCTAATATTGTAAAATAACATGAAAAATAAGAAAGAATAACATTATTGCAAACATAGTACATAATCATCATCAAAACAGCCTATCAGATTTGGTCAAACCAAGAAACATATAACCTAAGCATGTTAAAACATATATACAATGAAAATGAACATAAATACTTACTGCCAAGCTTAAATAAAAATAAAATCATAAAAATAAATATAAAAAAAGTACTCAACAACATGTTAACATACAAATTTTAATGAAAGAACAACATAAACATCAACACACATATACAACAAAATCAAAATTATAACAAAAATAATATTTTATAAGGTGAAAATCAAAGTATAATCAAAATAAAAAAAACCAAATATATATATATACATATAAAATCACCATGTTTAGCCTATCAACATAGATGAAAATCCATGAGCCTTAGCATGGTGTTGAATCATAAATGAAATAAAAAATAAATAAAAATGAAGGATAACAAAAAAGAGTAAGGCTTATACCTTAAAAAATGAAGAAAACTAAGTAAAAAAATGTTTATTTTTGTGTTTTTTTTCATGCCAATAACCAAAGGCTCTTAAGTGAATAGAAGTGTCCCTATTTACAGAGATTAAGGTTGGCCAGGGCATAAAAGAAATGCCGTGGCAAAATGGTTTCTACACTATTCCATTTTTTAATTTTATATATATATGTATTACTTGTAATAATTACTTTTAATTTTGATTTGATTTAAATAAAAATTAATTTGAATTAAATTTATTATTTTTGTCATTTTATGCCTTAGGTCATCCATGACATAAACCATTTCTAGAGCATTTTAAGTGATACTTATATGTAATATATAAAATTATACCATAAAAATTAATTAGAAAGGTTAAATTATAAAAATTAAAAATAAAATATTTGAAATAATGTTTCATATGATCAATCTAATTTAATATAATAATAAAACAATTTTCATGTACAAGAAAAAACTTCAAAATAGCAAATTCATAAAACTATACAAGAAAAACTCTTACTGAAAAAATTATTGTATGTAAAAAAAAATTCAAAACTCATAATATAAATTAAATTTTTAAAAATTGATTTAATATGAATTTAACAATAATATTTAAAAAATTTTAAAAATTATACACTCAAGAAGATCCTACTGAAAATATTTATAGAGTAGAAAACTCTGTATCTTGAAAACGAAAAAAATTCTAAAAAAAATGTGAAACTTATAAAATAAATTGAATTTTTGAAAACTAGTTTAATATCAATTAGATAATAATATTTGAAGAATTTCAAAATTATAAACTCGAAAAAATCTTAGTAAAAAAATTTATAGAATAGAAGACTTCGTATCTTGATAAGAAAATTCTAAAAAAAATGAATTTTGAAAAATTGATTTACTGATGGTTAGATGGAAATATTTAAAGAAATTTGAAGTTTAAAACTCAAAAAAATTTCTATCGAAAATTTTAAAAATAAAGAAAAGCACATATTTCAGAACTAGTAAAATTTTAAAAAATACATTAAAACTTATATAAATAAATTAAATACAACGTATTATTCAAAATAATAATTTACAAAATGGTAAAGATAAAAATCCAAAATCAAAAACAAATCTTTATTGAAAAATTCACGAGCAAACTACTTATGATACAGTAAAAAAATTCAAAAATAATTGTTAAAATTACTAATTTGATACCTAACGATAAGAAAAGCCAATACAAAATTTTCCTTGAATATTTTTGATTTTTTGGAGTACAAATTGGGATAAATAACATATAAGTATTGGTAAAAATTTACGACAACCAACTTCCCAAATTTGATGAAAAATTTTCAAAAAATTTCTAAAAATAAAAAATTTGATCATGATAACATTCACAAAAATAGATTTTCAAAATTTGACAAGAAAATATTAATTTTCTCTTAAATATTTGTCTTATATATATGAAATTAAGGCTCAAAATGGGATCCTTATGTGCATATACGGCTATTTAAGTATGACTGAAAAGGTGTTGAAAATATAGAAGTCATAGGGAGAAGGTTATTCCTAATAGGTGTGGCCGTTAAGTTCTATGTCTTGGATATTTAGGATTATCGAAAAAGAGACTTAGACGAAATTAGGCGTCTACATTAAGCAAAATATATAATTTTTTTTGCTTAAATATTTTTTTATATAACAAATAATAAGCAACATTATATCACTTTATAAATGTAATTAAATATAAGTATTTTAATTAAATAAACATTTAATAGTAATAATTAGTCAGTCAGGAACAATATGTTTTAATACATATATAAATACACATACATATATACACATTTACATATTTAATTATTATAGAATAAGCTAAACTATGTTTTCCTAAGTTAGGTATCTAATTCCTTAATGAAAATTATCTAATTAAATTTTATACTTTTCTATTTATAGAATTTACTTTGAATATATTAATTTAATTTTTAATAACAAAATCATTAATTAAAATGATTTAATCTTATATTTTATATATACTCGAGTTTGATTTGAATTAGGTTTTTAATTATAGCAAGAACCACCATCTTTAACAAAATAAATTATTCTGGTTTTAATCAAATTTTACTTGAATATTGGAATATGGTTCTTACGTGATAAGAGTATTGTATCTTATGATTAGATTTACGAACGAATATCTCAAAATTAGTTACTGCCTATCTATTACTAATACTACTCCCACTTGATTTGCTTAAGTTTCTTAAAATTTATGTTATAGTTGTAATATCTTTTATAGTTTATTTTTATTAATATTATACTATGATTTTTTGTTTCTTTCTAAAACAAAGTTTTATATTTTATTGATTGAAGTAACTAAAAAAGTTTAATAATCTTATAACTATTTTTTATATAATACAATACCAAGTCTATGTAATTTTTTTTTGCACAATATAAAGACTAAAATTATTAATAAATTTTGCAATTTAATAATATTTCAATATGATTAACAATTGAACTTGATATAATTCAACTCGATCGAAGCTATAGTGATTAGATATCTCTAATCACAATGTTATGGGTGATGATTAATTGTTGGCTCCCTTGTAACAATATATTTGACCAGCCATGTACCCATGATTGCTTTGCTTCACATGATACAATTGGACTAGGCATGCATGCAAATCTTATGGGTCTTTTAATTGCCAAAACCTATTATAGGTAGTTTTAAGGGTTAAAGACTTAAAGTACGTGAAGAGTTTTTTTTTTTTTTCCTCAAAACAAGTTTGCATTGGAAAGTGAGGAATTTTTATTTGTTCAGAACAAGACATTTGAAAACAGTATGATTTTGATTTTGATATTATTTTTTGATTATCAATAGTAAGTTTTTCAATTATACTTTGTTCTTAGGACTTCCAAATTCTTGCTTTTTTTAGGTTCTTAATTTTTTTTATTTTTGTAATACATTTTTTTAAAATTATATTTCAGAAGGCTTGGTAGGTTCAAAACACACAAACTAACCCATATTCTGTTTTTTTTCCCTCTCTAGCTGTTTTTCTCTATAAAATTATATTTCAGTAGGCTGGGTAGGTTCAAAGCACACAAACTAACCCATATTCTGTTTTTTTTACCTCTCTAGCTGTTTTTCTCTATCCAGCAACACTTTCTCTCCTTGCATCTTCACCATGATCAATAATCTCTCTTAACAACTAATCGACGTCGTAGCTGTGACATTGTCTACTAAGCCATCTTATCTAATCTTATTTGTTAATTATATCCAAAGGTAACCGACTCACCTATTATTCTTTTTATTTTGTTTGTCATTACATCTGTGTAGTTTTTTACTTTTACCTTTTATTTGATGCGTTAAGTTTATTATTTAGTGATGCAAATTAGTTATGGCATCTCAATCATGCTTATGAGTGCATGTATTTTTAAATGAACACTCCCAGAGATTAATGACTATAGTTAAAAGAAAATTAAAGGTTTTCTAGTCGAATACAAACCTTGTGTCTAGAGCTTTATTTAATCTACATGACCACCTCCATAATCTATCAAATATATATATATACTAAAATAAATATGTACTAAAATAGTTATTTTTCTTTCCCTATGGATGTGCACAGAAAAGTCACAACTACTATAGCCTTTTTCATCATTTTTGGCTCACCCGCTTTTTAGACTATCAAAATCAGAGATTTCCTTGTCATATACGAGCCTTGGGTCTAGAGCTTCATTAGATCTACATGACCGCTCCATAATATATCGAATATTTTCTAACAAAAAAATACCTTACACAACGTGCCAAAATGCAAATCCAAACGCACTGGACTGTGACAAGTAAATTCCTCACTTCTTTTTCTTATTTTTTAAGGTTCTAGTTGTTAGATTGAATCTCATACCCGTTTAACCTTAAATGGCTATTATGAAACAACCATTTAACTTGGAGTTGCGGCCAATCTATTTTGATTAGGTGAGACTGGTCACCTATTGGAGTTTATCTTTTAAGGGTTAGAAACCTTCAAAAATAAACTCTAAGGTTTATATTAAAAGTAGACATCGCGTCAAAAAGGTTCAAGAGTTGGTTATGTTAGCTATATTAACTTTGAATTAATCTTAGTTTTGATGTAACTAAAACTTAAGCTTAATTAGCTTGTGTTTAAATATTTTCAAAATTAGTATTTTTCCATGAAATATTTCATAAACATTTTGAAAACTACTAGAATGTGTTTTAACTTTTTCAAGCACCCAAAAAGATGTTCTTAATACATATTTTTATATAAAACATTTTTTACATAAGTTTTACATGTTTTAAAGTCATGAAAAACCTTTTAAAATTGATTTTCATGTGAACGTATCGATACAATACTTGACAGTAGCTAAATAACCTTAAAATGTAGAAATCACTGTTCATATATCGAGACAGAGCATTCTATATCGATACTGGACTGTTCATGTATCAAGATTGATCTTTCTGTATCAATACAGGACTGTTTAATGGTCATATTTTGGACTGTTAAACACAATGTATCGATACCTACTTAATTTTATAGATACAGAGGCACAGGCAATAACGGGAAATGATATTTTGAAGGCTCCAATAACTATTTTCCTGCATCAAATGTTCCCAACGGCTAGAATCATGATTAAGGCTATAAATAAGCCACTCCAACACCTTTAACAAGAAGAAGAATGAAGAGAATTGTGCTTAAAGTCAAATCCTTCATCTTTTCCATCATTTTCACTAAGTAGTTCATCTTTGTATAGGATTAATTCTTCCTATTTTTGTATTCTTC
>JBBYHO010042377.1:0-10463 GCA_038382025.1 Adansonia gregorii
TGCACTTACTTCACGATTAAGAATTTCTTCATTATCTTTTTATTTATGAAAAGATCTTTTTTTACATCAAATGAACAGACAATTATTGAAGAGCATAATGGATAAGATTTATCCATATAAAATTGTGTTAAAAATTTTTCCATATAAGATGATTGATAAATAAAAATTCCATTTGTCAAATGTTTAACTTGAAAACCAAGATAAAATTTTATTTCCCCAAGATTTTTCATAATTTCCTTTTTTAGGCAGCTAGTAGTTTTTCAGATCTCTTCTAGAACCTCAATTATGTCTAAATCATTAACATAAATCGTAACTATTGAAAAATCCAAAAATTTTTTCTTGATAAAAATATATGGACAAACAACATTATTTTCGTATGCATTTTTCAACAAATATTCACTTAGATGATTATACCACATGCATCCATATTATTTTAACTTTTACAAGGATCTTTATAGTTTAACATAGTACATTTGTGTTTTGAATTATATTTTGATGTATATTTTAGTATCAAATGACCCATATAAGTAAGCCGCTACAATGTTTACTAGGCATATGTCAAGTTGTTTAAAGACTACCAAATTAATCAAAATTCTAAAGGTAATTGCATCCATGACAGGAGAATATATCTCTTTATAATCTATATTGGTTTTTATGGAAAAAAAACCCTTGAGCTACAAGTAAAGCCTTCTATCACACAATTTCATTTAACTTAATTCTTTTATGTATAAAGCCTATCCAGTAGGTTTGACATCATCAAGTGTCTATAATATTGGTCCAAATATTTTACCCTTGGTTAATAAGTCTAGTTCAGCTTTTACCTATTCAACGAGTCTGACATCTCCAGGTATCTCGACTACTAATCCAAATATTTTATGTTTAGTTAACAAGTCTAGCCTAGCCTTTATTGCTTCTTTCCATTTTGGCTAACCATACTTTATGAGACTTTAAGGTCATTATCATTAACAATATTAGATGTAATTGTATATGTAAACACATTTTGAGCAATAACTTTCTTTCATCTACACTTATATCTAGATTTTAATGAGATCTCATAATTTTTTGGTGTTGGAACCATTCCTAGGGTTATTTAACTAGAAATACGGGGTTGTTGGTCCATGTTACTTTTGGCCTTTTCTGGAGCATCATTTTGAAGTATTTTCATTTCCTTTTTCTTTTAAGCAACAAAATCCTTTGCATCAATAGGGCAACCACACATTTTGCATATTTTAGATCATTAGCTATTATATCTACAAGATATCCTGCGAGGATAATTAACAACGCACTTGTAAGTTGATAAATATGATTTTGGTGACCTATAAGGTGGTAGTGAAAATAGCTAGTAATTGATTTATGGGATTCTGTAAATGAATTATTCTTTGAAACTTTAAGTTCACATTGATTTGTGCATGTATCACGATTTGCCAATGTTAGTGTATTCCAACAAATTTCTTATGCTTTTGATCCTTTACCTTTTTCTTTCTCTAATGAAGGAAAAATTTGATTCATCAAATTGACAATCCAAAAATCTTACTGTAAAAGGATCACATGTTAAAGGTTAAAATTATCTAATGATAGATAAAGAGTCAAAACTAAAATAAATTTCAAGACGACTTTAGGGATCCATCTTAGTTTGCAATAAGAACATATACAGCACAACCAAAAATTTTAATATGAGAGATATTTAGTTGTTGATTAAAAACAAGTTCTAAAAGGTGAAAATTTGTGATATATAGCTCGTTAGATACAAACTAAAGATGCAGCACGTACAATAGCAGGTCCCTAAAGAGGTCTAGGAAGTTATTTTCTTGCAAGCATAGGTTTAGCAACATATTGTAAATGCTTAACGAAAATTTTTGCTAAACCATTTTGAGTATGAACATATGTAATAGGATGTTCTAAACTAATTCTAATGCACATGCAATAATCATAAAATGCTTTTGATGTAAATTTTCTAACATTATCTAAACAAACTGTTTTAATAGGATGGTCAGGAAAACTTGATCTTAACTTTATTATTTGAGTAAGAAATTTAGCAAAAGCAGTCTTATGAGTTGAAAGCAAACAAACATGTGAGTATCGCGTGGATGCATCAATTAACCCCATGAAATACCGAAATGATCCACAGGATGGATGAATTAGGCCACAAATATCTCCTTGTATTATTTATAGAAAAGTAGGAGACTCGAAAGATATTTAGATAGTGGAGGCCTAATAATTAATTTCTTAGAGCACAAGAAGAACAAAAATAATCATTAGACAAAAAAAAAATTTTCAATCCTTTAATAGGGGTCCAGGTGTATTTTCAATGATATATCGCATGATAGTTATAATTGGATGGCTGAGGCGATCATGCCAAAGTATAAAAGTTTTAGGATTTGAGCATTTCTGGTGCATAAAATTTGATTCAACCATCCTTGTTTTTGTGAAATATAGCCAAACAAGAAACTTGAAAGTTTCTCTAATATGAATTTCTGGTTTAAAATCGTAGAGGTAATATAAAAGATATTCCACATAATACTTATTTTTTGTTTCAGCATGATTTTTTGTTTCAGCATGATACTTACTGTGACATAAATTTTTGAAACTTAGTAGATTTCTTTAGGAATTACTAGAATATGCATCATCAATATACAATTTTGTTCTATTTATGAGCATAACATGGATTCTTCTAAAGCCATCAATTACATTTGTAGAATCAGATATTGTATTAACATTAATTCAACTAGTGTTAATCATAAGAAACATTTTCATTGAATTAACAAAAAATATTTTTTATCATGAATAATTGTAGGAGTTGTACCATTGTCCATTAAGCATATGTCATCTTCTATAATATCAAGTTTATTTTGCGTTATTTAGCAATATCTAGTTTTTACAACTATGGGTCCAATAATTTTTTTTCTATCGTGACCCTTTTTACCACCATGGGCTTATCAATGACTTTGAGAAAATGTCACATTTACTTGAAGAATGGTGAGTTTTGAAATCTTGTAACGGACACTGCATTCACTCATATTGAGCTTTTGAAAGAATCTTCATTTTTTGCTATTCATATATCTCCTTTTAACTATTCCAACTATTCATATATCTCATTTTAACTATTCCAAAGGGCAAATGGATCTTTATCAATAAAGTACTAAACTTTTAATTCTTTGTTTAAATGGTGTCCAAAAAAAAATCATTATTTTTGAGCAATCCTTAAGGAATGCTTGGTTTCCTTATTTAATAATATTTTCAAGATTCATAACGTTAAGATGAATCAAGTACTTATAAAAAAATAATTTCTTCTATAAACATTAGGGGCAATGAAATCAAGTTTCGTTAAGATTTAACATTATATAACTAATAGACAATTAAAGAAATTACAATTTAATAATTTGAATTCGCCAAAATCTTAAATCACGACATATGGGGATAATTGATAAATATATGTAATATATAATGAAGCTTGATATTTTACCTAAAAGAAATTAAATAATAATTGACAGAAACTATTAAAGATCACATAAATAGTATAAAATTTTATTTTCACAAATTGTGTCTCTTCATGAGAAAAATATAATCATATAGATTAATCTTCTTCAGAGACTAAAATAATATAAATTTGTCATTTTAAGTGACAAAAAAAACATATAAACAAAACCTCTTCAAGAAATTAATCAAAACCAAATTTATAAAATCTCTTCTAAGGGTAAATATAACCTCATCAAAAGATTAAATATAAAATTATCACTTTTTCCAAAAACCAAACATAAAAAATTACAATCTCTTCAAGAGTTTAAATATATATGTTTTATCAATATGAAAAAGAAAAATAAGATAAAATAACTGTAAATTTATATATGAACTAGAAGTGGGAAAAAAAAAATTCATACCTTGTATTACCAATTAGTTAGAGCTTTCTGGCTGATAATGTGTTGTAAATAAAATTAAAAAAAAAAGAGAGAGATCAAGATAAAGGAAATATAAGCTTCAATAATCTAATTCTTCAAGAACTAGTTTTGGTACTAGCTTTTCTTATTTTTTTTTTATCTTTTTTAAATAAGAATATGTCCTTATGTAAGGCTTAAACATACGTAGAAAGAGGAAAATACATTTCTTTATATATTTTACCATGTTCATAGACATGCATCATCATTTTTAAGAACTTAGTATCTAGCCATACTAAGTACCTATTCATCCACCATTTAATACATATTTTACAATGATTCTTTATATATGGCAACTTTTTAAGGTAGTAATTAGATATTGTATAATAAATATGTACAATAAATATTGTATTAAAATTATTATATTAGTACAATAAGTTAATAAACATGTGTAATTTAAATTTTAATAAATATGTGAATTAGGAATCTTATATGCTTGTCAATCAAAATATCAAAATCTTATTCCAAGGCTAGTTAAACCAAATACAAATGTGATATATTACTGGTCATGGGCTTACTATTGTTGTGAGGAGAATCTTATTACCAAAAGTAATGAAATGTTATCCAAATTAGATATTATAATATTAGATGTGATTACACGAATATGATACAGATAAAGTAAATAAAACATGATAGATTACAGGCGTGCGAAATCTATCTAATATAAAAAATTAACTTGTCAAAATTTATAAATATATAATATTTTAAATACGATCAAAAATAATAAAATAAATAAATACGGTAAGAATACAAAAATTACTAAATCTAATCTGAACCAAAAGTCTTTAATTTTAATTGCTATTAAGCAAATTAAAAGTCCTTACAGCCATATATGCCATTCATTCAGGTCTCATTTGGATTCAGCTGCACCTTTGATGAGGTTGAATCCAGGGCATATTTCCCCCAAAATGAGGGGAAAATTCACTGCCCCTTTAGCGGGCAACTAGAGGAACAAGGGTCTAGTGGTATCCATTAGACCCTAAAGGGGGTTGAATCTGCATTTCACCCCTTTGTTTTTTTATATATATATATATATATAATTTATTTTTATTAAAATATTTTTAAAATATTTATTATTTTACCAGAAACTCGTCAAAAACTTACGTCCACAACAGAACGGAAGCCTTGTTGTCAGATAGCAACATCAAGGCAGGCAAATAACTATTTCTCCTTGATACTCCATATCTTTTTTTTTGGGTTTTACGACGAACCCCTTTTTGTTCGCCAAAGGTTCCCAACATCTTGCTATTGTGCTTGTTTTCTGTTTTCAGCAAAATTCTTGTACGTCTGCTTATCTTAAGTTTATAATATTTGCAGCTTTCTTTATTTAAATATCATTTATGTGCCTATTCCTCCGTGAACAACGTGACATATTTTGAACCCCGCTCCTGTTTAAGCTGCTGAAATAAATGTTTTTTTTTAAGTTATCAAGATTCAAGTGTGAGTGACGAATATCGGTATTTATATGAAACGAGAATGTTCAAGTTTTTTCAAAGACTTTTCATACATTCAAAAAAATCCTTAGAGGCATCAAATCCCTCGTATCGATATCCAGATATGCATCAAACATAAATATTTTAAAAAAATAAAAAAAATAAGAACAACATTTTTTTTTGGCAATAAGTGGCTGATTGATTTCATTTTTCTTATGATTCTACAGTTGTATAATTCCGGATGCAAAGCATACTTTTGAACTCCCAATTTCAGAGTTGATGAGATTTTTGTGGTTATGGCCTAGAGGGAGACTATTATTTAATATGAGGCTACTATCAAGAGGATCCAATAAAATGGTGTGTAAGGATTGAATATAAATTTGAATATTTGTAATTATCTATTTTATTTTTATGAATTTAAATATTATGGAAATTTATAGAAATTAATTATTACTATTAACAGATATCAATATGAATATTTAGACGTCTATTATCTGTTTACTGTAAAAGACAGAAATTCATGCTTATAAAAATAATTAAACCATGATTTTTAAAGTTAACTACTTATTAAATTTAGATTTTTAGTAAGTTTTAGATTTTTAGTAAATTTTAATATCTGGTGAGTAATATATTTAATTCAAATTTGAATAATAATATACAGATTTACTATAAATAATAAACTGATTTAATTTTAAAATACTTATATGAATTTAAATATTAAAAATACATATATCCGATGTGCTATTATTATAACTGCTTGTTTCAAAAGGTTACCAATCATATTTACCTCCTAAATATCTCCCTCATCTCATATCCAAAAAGGTGGAGAAGAAATTGCAAAAAGTATATTCAAACACATTTATTTGATTCGGTCCACTGTATTCACGTTCACGAAATTGCTAAAATGTTTACTATTTTTTCAGAGAAAAATTACATCTACAACAACTAATAATTACAGAGTTTATAATTAAAACTGTGAAATCCTAAAAATATATATATTTGTTGTTTTGGATCTTTCGAATCATTCTCACAGGAGATCCGAACTTTTTTTTTCCTAATCCTCTAATAAAAAAATTTATACTTTTAATAAAATAATAAGAGATAGAATCGATAATTTTTTTTTTGGATTTACCATTAGAGTTTAATACTTTGTTCAAGAATTATTTTTTATCTAATCCATAGAAAACAATTAAAAAAAAAACAAATCTTTTATGATGCATAATATCTGACCCGATTTAATATATTTTATGAAATATTAATTCGATTTGAAATTTTTAAAAATAGGTTAATAAACAAAAGAAATATAAAAAAAAAGGAGGCTCAGGTGCTTGGGCTCAGACCCATTGACCTTCACCTCACCTTCACAAAGTAAATCTTCAACAAAAAATTTTTTAAAAAAAAAAAAACCCTAATTTCCAATTAATAATAATCTTTATCGGATCAGGTCATCAATTCAAATTGACCCACATAAATTTAAAAAAAAAAAATCAAACTCCAAACGAAAAAGTCCAACATTTTTCTTTTCTCAAAATGCTTTCATGGATTTGTCCCCTTAACTCCTTAACAAAGGCTAGGAAAGAATAGAGGGCCGAATTACACGTCTAAATTTAAAAATTTATTCGATATTTAAGGAAGTTTAGATAAAAATTTTAAGCTAAAAAAATAAAATTAAGTAAAAAAATTAAGCTTACTTAAAAAATAGATCAGGCCTTGGTTACTATTTTCAAAGCTCAAATCCAACCTCACCCATCTTACGATATATATTAATTTTATATTTCATATATTAAGTCATTGTTATCATATAAAAAATAATATATATAATATTATAGTATTAACATTAAAAAATACGTTAAGTTATTTAAATTTTAAAATTTAACAAAAGAAAAATATTAAATTATTAAAGATTAAATTTTTAAAAAATATATTTCTTAGAAACTAAATTAAAAAAATATAATATGATAAACTTAAATGACTTGAGTAAAATTTAAAATTTAAAATTTAAATTAAATTAATCTTAATATATATATATAAATAATATTAATATTAAATTTAAACTCGACTAACACGAGTGAGAACCTATTAACATTGTTTGATTCTTGAAGCCAGGAGGGCCAAATTGGCAAAACAAAGGCTTTAAAACCATTGTTTTGAAAGGCTTCCTTCATGCAGTTCCAGAAAGTATGGGAAAGAGAAATCTTCTAGGCCCAAAGCGACCAAAGCCCAACTAAATAGCCCACGTTTTGGCTAGATTTCTTAACACAGCATAATTTGGTGGACAGCTATCAAGCTGCTAGCTTCTGAGCAGCTCCATCGAGTTCTAGAGACCAAGGACAGTTCGAACTATATGTTATCAGGCTCTGAAGCTTCTAGCACGAGCACAAACAAATATAAACAACCTCACTTAAGCTTCATCTGAGATAAGTAAACTGAAAACACTACTGAAATTCTGTTAATCCTTTTGCCATTAGTTTTCGTCTTCAACCTATTGACTTAAACATTAGAATATACAAACTCCAATGCCTTTGACATCCTTCTGCTTTCACAGGATTCTCAAACTTCACCAATCAGAATCTACCAAGCCAGCAACCTCAACAAAAACAAATATTACAGCCTTTTCACAATGCATTGAGAAAATATTATATTGTTTGCAACTAGTTGAATTGTGGAAGTGCATTTGTGACTAAAATATTTGGAGGAGAAAGATGAGCTTTGATCGATTGATTGATTGTAAGGGATTTGATGTTGAGAACTGAGATTATCTTTAAAATGTTTAAATGGATTTGGGAGGTCATTCGAATGCATGTGACAACCAATAATTAAAACAAAGAAAATATGTCCTCGTTGAATCATCCTTTACTTAAAACCTGCGAGGCAGGCTACAACGATGAGGAAATGAACACGATGCTCTGGCTGGTTGGTGGGGCTAGGGTTGTAATATATTCGAGCTGAGTTTTAATAATAAGAATTCGAGTTTGAGTTTTATTTAAAATTTGAGCTTAAAGTTTAATTATAGTTTAATAAAGTTTTACTTTTAAAATTTAGACTTATTCGAAATAAAAGTTAATTTATTTAAGTTCGTTCATTTAGATTTATTTAATTAGTAAGAAAACGAGTTCAAATTTTGTGCTCAACTTCAAATTTAGTTTTTTTTGTTGAAGCCCGAGCATGAGTTTGAATTAAAATTTTTCAATATTAATTAAAAAGCTCGATTAAATTTGCAAGCTATTTGCTTTGATTATTAAAATACTCAAAATCAACTCACTTTATGACTCAACTCGATAATAATCACGCCAAATTCGAACTTTTTTAGCTAAATCCTCAGTAACTTGGGAATATAGATATCCTGCTTACACCTCTAGGTAGAGCTCTTTTAATATGATATTACAATCGTTATTTTTCGATTTTAACTTTTTTAACTATTAATATTTACGATAATATTTAACACAATTACTTATAATATTATTTATTATGTTCGTAATTACAATATACGTGACTAAAAGCACATTAGTAACTATAATCTAAATCTCTATCTTTCATCTCCGATCAAACATTACAATATTGAGATCCGATTCATAGAGCCGTACTCAGTGAGATCTGTTGAGGATACAAGGGCAATTTATATATTATTTTCCCTTGGGCAAATCATCAATGTATATATATATATATAGAGAGAGAGAGAGAGAGAGAGAGAGACACACACACACAGACATACGTGGGGGTCTAGTTAATGGGTGTTTATACCACCTTTTAATCGATTAAAAATTTTTTGACAAAGTTTTCATATCAAATTTATTATTTTTATAAAATTTAAAAAAATAATATAATAATTATATTTTTATTTTAAAATTTTTAACATATGCTTATAGACATTCGTTAAACTTTCTCTATATAATATGTGCTCATATATATAATATAAAAGCACGAATGTGTAGTAAAATCTTTTGAAGTCATGAAAATATCCCTCGGTTTTTATTATGTTACTAAGTTTGTCATTTTAAATTTTTTTATTATTAAAATTTATCACATTCGTAAATAACAATTCAAATTATGTTGGAAGACTGTAGCTAAATAAATTTATTTTACAGTAAGATTTATCACATTTATAAGAATTTTAACTCTGTTAAAAAATTACTATTAGGTTAATTTGTGCCACTTAATTAATTTTATTTATATTATAAAACTAATTAACGAAAATTATAATAGAAGTGGATGGAAAAATAACAGAGTATCTAACTCTTCACATAACATAAATTATAAGGTAAGGTCTCAATATGCACATGGCCAATACCACAAGGTATTTTATTATAATTTTTTCAACTAAAAAATAAATACTTAAAATTACGTACAATGCATATAACATTAAAAACAATCATATATATGTATATATCATGCATTTGTTGAATTCATAAGGGTGTGTTTTTAGAAATCTTCCAAATTTCAATCTATAAAATATGTGGATTTTGCATCTCAGATTCATTTAGAATGAGGCCTATCTATCCTTAAGCCATAGTATCAAATAGAAGTGCTCATGAACTAAATCAAGTTGAGTTTAGATTCTTAAAAATTTATTTTTTGTTTATCCAAACTCGATCCAAATCATATAAGGCTACTTCTCTTGCCAAGCATTTGGTTTAACCAATTATTTTATAATTCCATGTTCAAAGAACCGAATTCGTGTTCCCATCTCAAATAAAAAAAAAGTAGTAACATATTTCTCTATTAGAAGTGTTAATGGATCAAGTCAAACAGTAACCTAAAATTATTTTATTTTTTTTCATAGGCTTAGATTAATTTGAAAATCCATTTTACTATTTAAAATAATATTTAAAAATTATTTTATATTTATAATTAAATTTAAATAAATATAATTTTTATTTATTAAAATAATAATTTGTATAGAATTATATCGATCTAAATAAAAAATTTAATTCAACATTAAATGAATTTATCAGATCAGATGAACTACCAGACCATGAGTAACTCTATTCTCCGTACCACTCGGAATAATCATGTTGAGATGGTATTAATCAATAGCTATCAAATTCATTAGTTTATTAGTAATAAGTTTTACAATTGAAAGTGACCCTTCAAAACCTTA
>JBBYHO010042388.1:19267-51153 GCA_038382025.1 Adansonia gregorii
TATCCAACTTTCAACCTGGAATCTAAGTAAATTAAATTGAGGAAAACGGGAATAGACAAGACTGGCCTAAAGAAACATATCCAAAAGGCACCAAAAATGGCCTCTGGTGTCAGTTTCACCGCACAAAGCAAAGCATTACCAAACTGATATCAAACTACTTTATAAATCTAGCACACCATCATTTCCCCCTTGATTGCAAACAAACACCGCTGACAGTAAGATAGCCCAACACTAGAAGAGATAAATATATCAATGGAACTCAATGAAATGCAATTGGCTTATCCCTTTTTTATGCACCAAAGTCAATCCCTCATTCATAGTTCACCTATGTTTGGTTTTGGAGAAAAAAAAAAAAACTATATTATATGGGTTAAGAAAGCATTCCTTACCACTCGCTTAAGAAAAGACCTTCTCACTGCAGCTGAGATTGAAGGAGAAGACCTTCGTACTGCTGCTGCAATTGAAGAAGCTTATACTACTGAAGCAAGGAGTGAGGCAATAAGATTGAGATGAGTTGTCTGAATTAGCCCCTAGGCTCATATGAAACAATATAATATCTATTAAGGAAGTAAAAAAAGAATAGACAAGTCTGTTCAAATACTGACTAAAAACACAGATCAAGTATCACATTCACAGCTTATCGATCATAGCCTTCAAAAATCTAGAGCAAACATAATAAGATGTTTCTGCAAATGTTTCACATAGAAATGATTTATATTTACAAAACATTCAAGGGTAAAGGTAAAAACAATGACTTATATAGTTGAATCCAATCACTGGGAAATATTTACGTAGTGAACTAAAAGTTTAGGTGATCTTTTATCATATGAAAACTATAAAAATCGAAAAGAATCTCAATGATGCTATTACTAAAATTAACAGCTGATTTTGATTCCCTTCAGATATCAATACTTAATCAAGATTTAACAGGCTGATCCTCATCATCATCGATATCCCAACTCAAATCCTCCTCTTCGTCCGTGACATTCAGCCGCTTACACAGATCAACCCGATTAGTGCTACTGACATTTTCCCCTTTATTGTCATCACTGCTCCGAGTCTCCTCAATCTCATCCCACCCTTCCTCCTCAGGCATAGAGAGTTGGCTCGAAACTATAGAAAGATCACTATCCTTACATGAACCTGCTTTCTCACCATCTTCACTCAAATTCTTCTTCTCGCTTACAATATTTCCACTATCCTCGTCATCATCCTCGCCTATATCCCAGCTCAAATCCTCGTCTTCCTCCCCCGAAATTGCACGTTTAACAAGCTTAGCTCTCGCCTCCTCAGCTTTCGTTAGCTTACTCAACTTATAAAAATAATTACGCCAGTATCTCTTAGATTCAAATTCATCAGAAACCTCTTTAAAAATATCTTGAACAACTGGATTTTCATTTAACAAATCCTCAATTTCCCCTTTTTTCTCTTCCAAATTAAACCCTAAGTTCCAATTCCCATAATCCTCCAAATCCTCAGGCTCCGTACAGTAAGTACTCTTAGATGATTGAAGCGCTCGAATTTGCATCTCGAAACGACTGTACCGTTTTTCATTAATGCTATTGTTACTACTACTTAATTTTTTATTTTTAGAATTTTCAGAATCTGAATTATCATCCTCGGACGGTGACAAGAACGTATCTTTACCATGAGAGATGATCTGAGCCGTTGATTTCCAAACGGAGCTACCGATGTCATCAATGGCCTGTCCCACCAACTCGAGCTTTTCCTGAGCAACTGAGGCGCCCATCTCGAGGGAGTCATTGACGGCACGGGAGGCTACGCTCCTGATAATCTCGGTTTCCTTCTTTAACCCGGATCCGAATTCCTCCAAGTCCTTTCGGTATGATCCGATCATAGATTCCGACTTGTTAGCAAGGGTTTTCACCAGGCCCCCGAAGCTCCACGCGGAGGATGATGCCGGCTTCGGAGACGGGTCGGTGGGTAGGTCGGACGCTTGGGGTTGGACATCGTCGGAGAATACGGATTTGAAGAAATTCATTTTAGACAGCACAAATCCAATTGTAAAAAGAAAAAGAGAAGAAAAAAAAAACTTTCTTTTCTTTCTTTTTCTAAATCCCTTTATTTTGTTAATGGGAAATTAGGGTTTTCGAAGGGAAGGTCAAAGGAGAAATGGGATTTATAATGCCGGTGGAATTGAGGAGACGGGGATTTATTCGTAGATATAATTTTTATTTAAGACACGTCAAAATATAATTAAAAATAACAAAAAATAAACTGCAGTACTTTTTTTAAGACACGTCAGCTTTGTAAGATATAATTTTTATTTTTCTATTCTATTTTTATTAAAACCATCGTATAAATTGAATTATTTATTTTTGGTACTTCGTATCATGTTTCAGTATTTTACATATTCATCGTATTAATTGCGTAAAATTAAATTAAATTAAATTAAAATTATTTTTATTAATATAAAAAAAGTAATTAAATTTGATGCCATCTATCAATTCAATCACTTTTTTTTTATTGAAATACCTCAACATATAATTAAAAATAATAAAAATAAATATAATATTAACGATATTTTGATATTTTAAATTTTTTACACTTCTAAAATTCAAAAACTTAACCTCTTTTATAAGAAAATTAATTATAACCCTTACAAAAAAAAATATGCATATTAATAAAAAATTTTATTTATTATTTATTTTTAAACACTCACAAATTGAGTATACCCATTTTTAATAAATATATAAGTACGATACATATATTAAATATGGTATATTAATTATATTTATAACTTGTATTTATTACACTATTTTTCTATCGTATCCGTGTTATATCTACAATTATTCCATGTTACTAACTTATAAACCCTCCAATTTTCTCACTAGCTTAAAGGATCTACGTTACCCGAACTCTTCGTTTTTATTGAAAATACTTTTGTCCAACACCTGTTCAAGCAGATGAGAATATAATCTTCTAAATATATAAAAAATTTTTAAAAAAATTAAATATATTCATATTTGACACATACTCCTTATCCCTTACCTTACCTTTCACTCTTGAGTTCGTGTAACTTGGTTTCTGACAAGATCTACCAATGCTTTCATAGTGGGAAGCTTGCTTCAATATCTTAGAAAACGCTGGCAGCAATTAAATCATGTTTTAATCTCTAGTGACTGTAAAATGCTCAAAGGATTCTATGGCAAAGAAAATAAGTTAAAAAGAACTTACAATCCAAACCTTTACTTTTGTTAGGGCATAGATGTTTCAATTTATGCTTACACACTCTAATCCGGGTACCGAATTCGGGCACACAACAGTTCAACATATAAGTAAAGCACAAAGACCGGTAGCTAGATGACACATACGATCGCCTTTGACGACTTGTAAATCGAATCTAATTATGTTTCTTCACAACTTGTACAACAGTACCATACTTCATTGAAACTCCTAACAAGGTATTAGAAGGGCTTACTATTTCTCATATATTCTTCTCATATCATAGGTCTGATAGTCGTTAATGCAATTCAGTTTTTTTTTTTTGCCAAACAACAAGTTTCCACAACACCGCGATCACCGCTCCAAATTAGCATTTAATAGAAGTAGACAACAAGGAGAAGGAAACTAGCCTTTGAGAATTGGCAATTGGGATATTCTTTCGATTTCCTTGATAATTAGTTCCTTCTCTTCTTCAAATTGCTCGTCTTCAGCACCTGTGATGACAGTCATTTCTTTAACAGACGAGCAAAACAGCAACTAACATCTATGGCCAAAGAAGTAAGTACCTTTCCCTGGGAGATTTTGAAGAAGATCCAGCAATTTCTCATGGTTTTTTGCCAAAATAATCTTTATTTCTCTTGGCTTGTTAGGATTAGCAACAAAAACCTGCATGTAAATAGCAAAAGAAAATCACATATTAGAACGATTATAGTTTATGCTACACGGACTCAGTATGAGCATCAGATATGTGTATATGTTTGACATGAGTATGTTCAATTTTTTCTAAGTTTTTTTCATATTTGGAGGGTCCTTCATAGGTCATATCCCTATACCTATCTTCAAAAATGCATCAATCACGGGCATTAGACACAAGTACTTCAAGAAAAATGAAAAATGGGGACAACATAGATTGTAGTAACTTCTGAAGAAAAATGTTTTTTTTTTCCCTTTTTTCTTAGGCCTCTAACAGTCCAAGTAATTTTATGATAAGGAAAGCCAATTGGCTTTGAAAATGTAGCAGAACAATACCCCAATTCATAATAACCCATGATTAAATTTCACTCTCGATGGTCAATGTCAAACATAAATATCTGCGGAGCTTTTGGGTCGGGAATCTTGTCACCATCATGAGATGTAAAGGAGTTACCATTTATCATGACTTATTACAGGGTTCATTAAAGTGAACGAAAGAGATAGATAGAGACATTGGGAACTTTTGAGGCCCGAGTTAATAGAGGTTAGCTTGAAACAACTCAGCTCGTCTCTCAAGTTAGCTATGATTAATTTAACAACTAGGTTTTGGGTGGTGCATTCAAGTGCCATATCTATCAGTGTCCCATATCTATCAGTGTCCAACTCATAACTAACATCGGTCATCTTTTTATGTCTACTTATTAACTTAGCACATTGCCTTGAGAGGCTTTTTTACAAAGCTGCATTCTAGAATTCGTGACTGAACACGTGCTTGCCTGTGTTATATTGCTTCGACTTTTCAATTTTCTTCAAGTACCAGTATCCAACACCTGTGTCTGACACATTTTTTAACATGGGTACGGGGATATGACCTTAGAAAATTCGTGTCGGACACATACTCGTATTCGACAATCATATTTGAGTCTAAGTAACGCAGCGCCTATAGATAGGCCACTGATGGGACTAGCAAAAAGGATGTGTGTGTGAGTGAGAGAAAGAGAGGAGAGGGAAACAGCACCTTGAAAATGTGGAAAGCTGAAATCTGAATGTTTTTGCTTGAATCCTGCTTTCACAAAAGATCAGAAAATAAGAAGTCAAAGCATATATCAGACAATTTCAAAAATGTTTTTCTCAATAGTTGAGATATTTAATGTACCAAGGAAGCAGACTAGGACAACATTATCAGATATACGAGAGCTCCAATGGTTCCACAGGGTCCAATCTATTCAAAGTTGAATAGCCAAAATAATATTAATAAGTTCAAGTTGTTTCCATGAACCAAAAATACCATCCTGCGCCCCGGCTTTCACTCATACATCACTCATCACTTTTGTCTCTTCAGGGCCAACAATGGGTGGTGGATGCAAGAGTGTATGACGGTTGAATGTAAATGTAAGTCATTCCAATAAGACATCAGGATTGGCAATGTATGATTCAACCCAATTAACACCAAGAGAATCATAAAGGAGCAAAAGTATAGTTAATAAGTACCTTCAGCAATGTCATCATGACTTTCAAATATCGAACTTCTAAAATATAGCGCTTCATTATTTGGGAATTTGGAGGTTCCAAAAGAAATTCCGATAGAAGCTAAACCAAAAACATTGCAGCGTTACCGATCAACATAGCAACAGAGCAAAAACTGGAAGAGAAAAAGAGCCAAAACCAACCTTTAAAGATTGCCTTCTCGTCACGTAATTAGAAGATGTCAAAAGTTTTTCGTACAGCACAAAGAACTGCAACAATGTTATCTTATTAGTAAGCCAAAAGAGAAAATGGAAAAAATCAATATTTTGAAAAACTTATGAAGAAAGATATCTTCACAGCTCTTCACCATGAAGATTCATCAGGGGTATTTGATGTCCCTTTCCAAAAGGGTACATGAATAAAAAAAATTCTCGAAGAACCTTTTAGCTGGGCAGGTCATCTAGGTTGAAACATTCAATCAACGTAAAGTCGTAAAGCAAAATTGGGCTCCACCAAAGATCATTTTGGAGTCACATAAGAGATTAAACAGTATGTAAATGTACCTCGTCATAATGAGCAGTCAAATATTCAGATACCAATGTTTCATGTTTTGTAAGCAGATCCTGCAGAAATTCAATCAAAGATGCATAAGAGGAAGAAAGCATGGAGCCTGGAAATGTATTTACTAAAGCACCATTAGGACTTGAAAACTAATAGATCTAACCTTAAATGTTGAAAATGCATCAGAAGCGACATCAAAGTTGGGCAACTCCACAAATTTGAAGAACAACACAAAGCTAGGAGAATTTAATATGTATCTGAAAAATCACTACAAAATTTAACTGGTGAAAAAGTGAATCTCTCTTTTCAGTATAGGAATTTTGCATTAAAGACATGAATTCAAAATGAAGCAACTGCTCTAGCAGCCTTTTTTCATCCTTTTGTTTACTTGGACTACTTCATAGACACAAACTAGCAATGAGTTAGATATCTAACAAAAGCAGCCACTTGCACTGCTAAAATGAGTGATGGGTCTCCAATAACTAAACTTCACCAGTTCCTGAATTACCCAGTATGCAAGGCTCTTTTACAATTGATCTTTTAAAGTAGCCCAGTTCATAACATGAAAAATTAGTTTTCCTTCAGGAACCTAATCTTCAATTAACAACATCATAAGATGCGCGAGTAGTGATTACTCAGTCTACTAAAAACTGGAGTTGTATCTGAATGTTGAACTGAACACAAACATATTCCATGCATGTTCTGCTTCTTCACCACCTCACCTCAAGAAAGCCTAGTCTATGAGCCTTAGTAGACGCTAGACACATAAAATTGCAGTAGAAAAAGAACATACAAATAAGGATGATGAATGCAATCAAGGTAATATGCAAAGCTGGCCACAAGTTTAGGTGATATAAAATATAATAAAATAAAAGATTAGAGAGTTTATGTACTAAAAGAATACATTTCATCTTTCTGAAATATTAAACAGTCATCATTGAGGAAGAAGCAACGTTTATGGGATCATTTCAGCAACATCATTAAGTGCTTCAATCATATCAAAGAAATGGTCATAAGGCTTGAATGTCTTACTGTGCAAGTGATGGAAATTTGATGCACTCCCTCAACATATTTCCGCAATTTAAAGCAATTTCCTTGTTATCATAGCTGCTTGCAAAAGATAGAAATAAGTCTTAATACACCCAACTTTAATGACTTTTCCACGTTATTTCAGTATGCATACAGATCAGTGCCATCATGCAAAGATAAACAACCCACTCTAAATAAAACTAATAGAGAAGATAGCGAAAGAGTCACATTAAACCAACTAGTTTGAAAAAGGGCATGGACATAGATACATGTGAAAACAGCATTCATAACCTTACCAAACAACAAGAAAGTCAAGTAACTCCATATGGTTCTCAATGTAGTCCACACAGCAGTATTTGGAGTCAACTTGTTGCTTCAGCAATATGGACCAACAGTATACTAAATCTTTTCTTGCCTGTAAACAGATATATTACATCAGCATGCTTATTAAATAACTAGAAATGGGCCAAAATAGTAAAAGTATCAAGAACTTACTTCCCATCCCAGTATCGGTAACTTGTAAATAACAAGAGAAAGGACGTCCTCTTTGGAAATCTCAAGTGCCAACTGTAAGACTTGATCTGCATTCGGTTCAATCTCCCCATCTCCAGAAAGCATGCATCTCATTGTCACAAAATTCTTTTCAACTTCTTCCATAGCCTAAGACTTAAACAAAACTATCAATATCCAAATTCTTAAACATATAAATGGGTAAATAACAAAGTATTTAAATGCCACTAAAGTTCATTCTTGATTCATTTCCAAACATAAATCCCACCTGAAACTAAAACCCAATATTTTGCTGGAGCCCAAAACAAAAACCATCCATCCTCAGAATAAACTTATTATTTTTTCTACATTGCCATTGAAAAGTTGGCTAAAATGGCATTGATCCCATGAGACAACATAAGCAGACATAGACAACAACCAAGCATTGCTCCTTTTTTCCCATAGGGTTAAAACTTGTACAGTCCACTTGGAAGTGTCAGTTTCAAATCTTGAAGTGGAATATTTAAAACAACAAAGTACTTTGCCTTACATGTGAAATATTTAAAACAACCAGCAAAATCAATGCCAAAACCACTACCAAATGAAATAATTCATCAAACGCATTTCATAATTTCAATTTTACAACAAAATTTGAGACTAACCCACTTCGCCCAAATCCAAAAGATGTTGCAAGAGCATAGAAAACAAAAGCCAGAAAGAAAAAAAAAGACCTTTTCGAGGGCTTTAACTTCAACAACGGTTTTAATGTCGAGTGCCATGAGGCTATCCTTGATCGCCTTGGTTACCTCTTGCGGGGTTTTGGCCCTCGACGGCTTGAAGAATGAGAAGGACATGATTGGATCAAATGGTTTGATACCATATGATTCCAAAATTCAATTCTCTCGATCTTGGATTTGATGAATGATTTGTGGACTGAGAAAAGGTATAAGGATCGGTTGATCTATAGTGTTGTTCAACATGGAGACTTTTCACATTTTAGTTTCAATTGAAATTATAGAAATTCAGAAAAACTGAAATTGCCCAAAATGTCAAAACAAAAAAGAACACTTTTTTTTTTATTAAAACGTATGAATATTAGTTTTTTAGATATTTTTCATATATATATATATTTATAAATTTTATATTTATATTTATATGTAAATATAAAATTTAAAATATTTAAATATTTAACATTAAATTCTTTAATTATAAATAAATAAAATAAATATTAAAAAATATAATAAATGATACCATGATTAAAAAGTATTAGACATTGGCGAAAAGAATTGACAAAATAATTTTTTTAAATATATATATTAAAAGAATTAAATGAAATTAAATTAAAATTATTTTTATTATTATAAAAATGACTATATATAATATTTATCTTCGATTAAATTAGTAGATATTAAAATTATTTTTAATTATCAATTATATTTAATATTTATTTTAGATTAAATTAGTGTTTGAGCATTAAAGATATAGATACATCAAACCGATTATTTCAATCGATTGAGTTGATTGAATTGAGAATCAAAAATTTAATCGGTTCAATTTTTAATCCGATTTTTTAAGCATTAATTATAAATATTAAAATTTGATATATTATCTTTTAAAATTATAAAAATTATATTTAATAATTACAAAATTCAATTACAAAATCTCCTTGCTTTTATCCTCTCGGACCTCTCCTACTTTTCCCATCTCTCAAATTAAAATCTCCACTTCTATTTTCTACTAACAGACAGTATTTTTTTTTCTTCCTTTTTCCCTGTTCTGTGGGGCATTCTTCTAGAAAATATCTTGATGAATGGTAAAGATCATACAGAACCCACAAATGATCAACCACACGTGGCCTCCTAGAATTCTAGCCTTAGCCATGGTTTCCCTTGCCCACCCCAAGGGAGAATGCTAGTTGGACCAGCATGAAGTTTTCCTACATCTGCCTTCGAAGTTGTCTCTCCACCCATTCTGGTTCCACCTACGGTTCACTGCCTTCATCTTCCCTGCCAGAACCAGCTAAAATGGTGGCAAAGAACCCAAATGGTTGAAGAGAAAAAAAACATCTTTTCCTTCTGTAATGCCCATCCATTCCTGGACTTTCTTCGTGTATTTTCCTTTTCTCCAGTTTTCCACATCCACCACCATGACTCCTGTGTTAACATAGCTCGGTTCCATTCAGGGATTTACACCATAGATATATTTTCAATCGCATCACATAATATTGCATTTTTGCAGTTACGGAAATAATAAAAATAATCGTTATCAATTGCGGTAAATATAAGTCAAGAATATCAGTTACTTAAGATGCCAAAACCATTAAATAACTGTCATAATATCACGTTGAGGAGGCTATGTAAATCGTTTCTGTCTTTCGAATGTTTTCGACAATTTTGGGTCAGAACAGAAAGCTTTGTTGAATTGTAGAGTCTAAGTTTACATGATAATATTCGGGGTGCTGCAAACACCTTGTCTTCCATATCTTCCTCCCAAAGCTTTCCTAAATCATCGCAACAACAAGGGTGTCTGAGTCCAAATAGATAACCCATTTTACATTAGCTGGTATTAAATCATCTAGAAAAATCCTTGCATATATAGTTTAAAGGTTGGTCCAATGCTTGCTGAATAGACTTCGACATCTTCCCGCGAACACGTTTTGAATCGAAACGATAGACAGACTGTGAAATTTAGGTAAGGAGAAGGTTGATTTAATAATGAATGAGCACGAAGGAAACGGAATGACAAGTTTTCAGGGCAAGTTGAGTGTTGTGCCATTGTGCCACGGATGTGATTTGCATCAAGGGTCATTTAGCGTATTTATCTTGCCAGCCTCCTTTGATCCACGCGAATCACAGTTGCAAAAGCTAGGGCTTGTGGGCGGAAAACGGGAAGCTTCACTGAAAAAGGGTTGTGGACGATGGTTCCGACACGGGTGGCGATGGCGGTGGAGCGGAGGAGCAAGGACAGGAGGCCAATGAGTGAGGCAACATGGATTGCTGAGGCTCTCCACAAGGCCATACTTTGTGCCTTTGTTTGGTGCCTTGAGTTGACTTCAAGTTTTGAGGACCAAAAATCCAGTAGCCATTGAGATGAATCTATATTAAAAAATGGGATTAAAGACCCAAAAGTAAAAGTAAAAGATATATTTTGGGAATTTTTAGTGATTTCTTCAATATTTTTTGAAATATATATTTATTTTAATACATTTACAAGAATTTAGTTAAATATAATAAAAGTAGAAGTGTTAACTTAAAAATAAAATAATTCAAAATCTTTTTAATATTTTAATATTTCTAATGTCAGTGATCGGATTCATTTTCGAGTACCATAAGAACGAAAAATAAAGGGCAATCAAATCTATTAGTAACCCTCCTTGACACCTTGGACTTCGGCTGTTTCCTGAATATCTAGCAAATACCATTCGAACCCAATAGATGACAGAGATTGGGCTTGAGTTTAAGAATAATTGGGTTTTAAATTTTTATACTAAGCCAAATTCTAGAGCATCCAAGCTTTACCACCACCTAGACCTGCTTGTGATCGGGTTGGGGTATGTAACAAACCTAAAATTTTCTTCTCTCCAAGCTCAAGTCCTACTTTAAGTGGGTCCAGATTGGTTTATAAATTTATTTTATTAGGTAGATAATATTAAAATATTTAAAAAGTTATATTTATATTAATATTATATATTTTTATAATTAAATTTAAATAAAATTAATTTTTAATTATATAAATAATAATTTGATGTAGATCGGACCGTCTTAAAATTTTTGTTTTAAAAAAAAAACCTTTACCTAAACTTGAACCAATGCCAATAAAACCTACCAAACCAAGCAAGTGGTTGAGACTCAAGCCGGTAGTCGAGCTAAGCCTTGAGCAGTTTTACTATCGCCATACCAATCAGTTCAATTGAACCAAAAGATTAAAACAGAACGAAAAATAAATCTAAAATATAACTTAACTAGTTCATATTGTCATCCTTAGAAGGTAACATTTAATAGGTTTAAGATTTGAATTTTCGCATCTATGACCATTCTCTTAATCTGTCAAAAAGAAAGATAAAGGGAATTAATTTAGAACAAGTCCAAAGTAGCAGCGGTAATTGACCTAATGAGCCTGATAAGTGATTTAGTCTTGACCCAATAATCTCTGTGTCTATGTCATATTCACTTTTTTCTATGTTGTAATATTATTTAAGTATTATATATTTATATAAATTTGATATGTTAACAATAGGTATTATATAAATTTTAACGTATTCGTGTATTTATATCATATTCTTATTATTTTTTTATGTTATAGTGCATTTTAATTTTTTTTATGTTTTATTTGTATCGCATAATCATATTCGTGTCAATAGTTACCGGTTTTAGTTTTAACGTGAGCATGAATTTTTCTTTACCATTTTCAACTCAAAATTCAAAACCCAAAAGGGTCGAAAACAGATGAAATTTCATTTATCTCAAATGCAGAATCCTATGGCTTATCCTATCCCATGTGACTCCGATGCTGCATCCTTTCTAGATTAAAACAATATAAAAAGGATATATAAAATATTTTAAGTAGTAAAATAGTAATTTTAAAAAGTAAGGTGAAGCATATTAGAACAAGCATTTATCAAAATCATTTCGTTTTATTCCGTTTTCATTTTTCATCAAAAAAAATGAAAAAGAAACTCTTGATTCAAAACAAATTGATGCAAAATCCATAAAATGAATCGGTTTTTATCGTCTCTAAACGTGATCATCATATAAGACGGAGAAGGATTTTTAATGTTTACTTATGAAGGAAGAAGGGTGAAAACTAAAGGGTAAATGAATCCCTACACTAGCATAGATTTATAGTAAATTAAAATTCCTAAGTGGATGCTTGCTAAATCATGCATGTCACATTTAAGCATGTAATCTAATCATATAACAATATCAAACATTATAATTATTATGTTACATTTTTAGCATGATACCCCTTCTTTCCTTATCTCATTTTCCCTACTGCTAGAGCAATAGATTCTTTTGTCTGCCGAGAAAGCCTAAAGAAACCACTAGGTGGGCTTCTTAATTGCCAATTTAGGGTAAAAAAGTAAACATTTTTAAAGATCGAGTTATTTATTCGATTAGTATTAGATTAATTTCAGATAATTTTTTTATATATTCAGTATAAATAGAATTACTCATTAATAATAAATATTTTATTTAAATTTATTTATAAAAATATGTAAATATTAATAAAATTTTGTATTTTAATATTTTAATAATATAATAAATAGTAAAATAGATTTTTGGATTGATCCAAACCAAGACAAAGAAGACTAATGAAAATGAGTGAAAAAGTGCATTCTTTCTTTCTTTTTTTACTACTTATATTTATATTATCTGAATTTTTTAAATATTTGTGTTTGATTCATATTTAAATGTGAATATAAAAATATAATCCTTTAAATACATAAAAATTTGAACAAAATTAAATATACTTGTATTAAATAAATATATACATCCGAAACCTAGCAAGCATGTTACTCCTGCATTGGAAAGAATTTCGAGAGATTTCACAGCATTTAGAGGGACCCCAAACCCTTGCTTTTGATGCCATTGATAAAGCAAACTGAGGCAAAAGAGGGGGTTGAGTTCAAGCATGGATATGTAAACATGGAGGCCATCATGTTCCCTCTGCTCCAAACTCTCTGCCCTCTTTCAAAAGCTGCTTACTACAACTTTTCTTTTCTACGTATTCTGGATTCAAAACTAGATTCGATAATATTAAATATAATTATATAAATATGATATAAAAAATAACTAATATATAAATATATATAAAATTATATAAATTATTAATATATTAAAATTTATATAAATATATAAATCGATAAATTCGGTCAAAACTGACCCCTTTCTTAGGAAGCAATCTCTTTGAAAAGCTTCCTACAGTTTTTTCCTCACTTTCCCAAATGAAAGAAAGGCTTTGGTTTGGAAGACAAAAAGTGCTAAAAATGTGGATATGGTGATTAGGGCTTTAGGGACAGAAGGTGGACCAAAAACACAGAGGGAGAGGGCAGTGCCGACATCTTGGAACTCCAATTAATACTGGTTTTTTTTAATAGGCGCTTAGGACAGCATATTAGATTCTAAAGTATGTACCACTTAATCATTAACCACTATTGTTTTAAAACCTTAATTAGGATCAATGGGTCCACTTACTGGTATTTTTTTGTTTTTTTTTTAGCTACATTAGGTTGGCTTGGTCAAATTTTTGGCTCCTAGGCAAAAGGAATGACTCATGGTTGCATCATTGATATCGTAACAAAAGCATCGAAAATTGATTCAATTGGTTGAATATTCATCATTATTTTTATAAATTTTAAAATTCGAATTTTATTATTAATTTTATTCAAAGGATGATCCGTAATAAAAAATAAAAATAATAATTTGACATTATAAGTTCAAGTATATCGACACATGAAAAGCTTCTTTAGTTGGACATAAAAGTAAATCGAGTGATAACATAAAATGATGAAATAAAATGAACTAGCTTGTCATTGTAGACAAGCTAATCCATTCTTATGATTATATTATTTGAAGTTGAAAGTAAAATATACGTTTGACATCAATGTATATAATTTTATAATTTTTTTATAAATTAAATAATCATACTTCGATATTAATATTCGAATATATATTTAACACTAATATTATACATAGATGTTTAAAAATGTGAAAAAAATCAACGAAATTAGGTAACCAAGGAAAAAAAATCCTAACATGTAACATTCGAGATGGAGGGGATTGCATGCACTACGGTAAGACTCAATAGTGCATGGGGAAAGGAAACGAAGAAGCCAATAAGTGGAGACTTTAGTCAGTACAGCAGCAGTACCAGTATACTGTAAGGTTTCGGCTTTTTATTGCACATAAAATACTAATAATAAGATATAATTTATTAAATTATAAATAAAAAATTTATAAATTAAATATATATTCAAAGCTAGTACTCATCTTGTATCTTATTCGAGTAACATAAGCAGGGATAATAATTGAATAAAAATAAATATGATAATATTAGATATGATTATATAGATATGATATAAAAAATATAATTAAAATAAGATATGATATAAATATATAAATATATTAAAATTTATATAAATATTAAATATTATAAATACGATTATGATATATTAAATACATAAAAATGACAAATAAATGATTTTTTTAATAAAATCATTATTTTTTAATAGATAGACGCAAATATTCTGCATATTCTTTTCTTTCTTTTTATTAGAGAAAGGAAAGGAAAAGATGGAGGGAAGAAATGACATATCGGTTATATGGTGACATTAGTTAATGTAATAGGTAAAAATATATATAATTATTGCATTATTTAAAAAATTTTTAAGATTAATTAACATATGATTTTATATTGATAACATTATATTATACTAAATGTAAAAATTGATAATTTTTTATATCATTTTTTAATACATTTAATGAAAATATTATTATATGCAATAAAGTTTGCTTAATTGGTACTTATAAACACTAATTAAAATTTATTTATTTACATTTTTTTAAAAATTTTTACATTTAATATATTACTTTTATCAAATTACACTTTTATTTTTAAATATATCACCATAATCATAACCAATGTCAATCGAATATTAACATTTTCTCACGTAACAATCTTAAAAAGAATGCACCATATATTAAATACAAAAAATTTTCTTAAAATAAGAAGTATTTAATTCTTAATTGTTACATATAATACATAATAACTTGACAATATTTGATACGATTATATGAATATAATATGTATAAAGTAAAAATCATAGTATGACATAAATATATTATTAAAATCTATCTAATATAAATTATAAATATAAAAAAATTTAAATATAATTTAAATATAATAAAATATATAAATATAAAATAAATATATAAATTATTAAATTATATAGATTGTTTTAATTTTACACGAGACCCAGCACGAGGAATAATGTGGCGTGTTTGGGGTTTATTGTTGATGGCTTGGAAAGTTGGAATATTGCCTTTTCTTCGTCCATATGCCTTCATCCTTATTGGGTTGGATAATAGATTTTTTGTTTTGCCTTTCCTTGGCTGGGGCTGGGGCTCGGGGCAGGTAGTCTCACTCATTTTCATGGGGGTGAGTGAGAAAGAGATATCATCTTTTTTATGACTTTGTGGGGATAGCCTTAAGCTTTTTACAAGATCATTATTATAATTTATGTTATGTACACTTAAAAGCTCCCTTAACATGTCCTGTTTGACTCAAACCACCTACGAGGTATGATTCTTGTGGGAGCCAATACACCCATAATCCAACTAGATTAGGACACTTTTCAGGATCAAATTTTGAGAATTCATGCAAAAATCCCCCATTAAGAAATAGGTGCTCATGCTACCTAGCTAGCTACTCCACTTGCAGCATTTGATTTTTACCACCATATCCAAATAAAAACCCCACTTGATAGCTTAGGGATGGTTTAGTTAGTTAAATATTTATTAGTATTTTAATAAATATTATTATATTTTTATAGTTGACGATCGTCTTACTGGAAGTCTACAGTCGACCGTCAATAAATTTGAAGGCGATCGCCAACCTAGTCTGACATCAATGTGACACCTTCGACAGTGGCTTAAATGCGGAGTTGACATCTACTAAAAGGACGGCCGACTGGCAGGACCGACCATTAGGCAACAAGGCCTGACACCTAACTCGACGTGGGTCACATCACCACCAAATCACCTGACATGATGTCTTCAAGTAAATACTATAAAAGGAAGAAGCATATTCACAGGTAAAAGGACTGGGAAAAAAGACCTACAATACACTACGAGAAAACATCTCTGACTTAACCATCGAAGAGGGCTCTCGGAGTCAAACTTCGGCGTCCTCTTGACTTCTCTTTGTATTGCAGGAACAGAAACAGGTTCAACCTCCAAGTGTCGACAACGTAAACATCAACAATTGGCGCCGTCTGTGGGACGTCAGCACTCCAGTCGGCCATGGTCTTTTCTGATCGCTTTCCCATAGACGGCGCCAATTGTACGAACCTTACTGAAGTTCCGGTAGCCCCTGCAATGCCTAGCTCATCAAATATCCAAACTTCTCACATACCTATCTCGTTGCCTTCATGGCTATCTCACTCGCCATTAGCATATTACCAAAACTTGTGGGGACTAATCCCGTCGCTGGCTACTTCCGTTCCACACCCTGACCCCGCCGCTGGACCAAGCACCACGGTCCCAGCAACCATTACCACCAACACTCTACGCACACCTCGTGACACCTCGTTACCTCTCTCTATCCATCTTAGTACACCCATACCCCCTAGCCAGCCAGATTACCATGCGTATTACAAAGCGCAATTCCAAGCCATTGCCAGCCAACTGGCTGCCATTCAACAGTCGCAGATGCAGTTGGCCCAACTTGTCAACTCACAAACTAATTGCCAGAATACGTAACCTGTTAATCGCCCCAATCAAAACACCACAAACAACCCAGTCAAGCACAAAGGAGAGAAATGCTACAGCCGACCAGGCTACACGCCCAATGGTCGGAGAGTGCTCTTGCTCTACTCCAGTCCCTCGGAGAGTGACACAGGGAACTTCTCATCATACCAGTGGACACAACGAGTCAGGATCCACTCTAAACCTCGCTTAACAGGTAGCAGCCTTGAAACAAGAGATCAAGGAACTCAGTAACCCAAGAAGGGATAACTGAGAATGGTTATCTGAGGAACATAATCCCCTCTCTCCAGACATTCACCGGATCCAAGTCCCTGGCAAAATCAAACTCTCTCCCGACACTTACGATGGCAAGTCTAATCCGGCTGATCACCTGAACCATTTTCGTGCTTTCCATAATCTGCGCGATGTGCCGAACACCATCCAATGTCGCATATTCCCAAGGACACTTTTGGGACCGGCACGGACCTGGTGGTACTCCCTGAACTCGGGTTCTATCACCACTTTTGATCAATTGGGGAGACATTTCCTCGTCCATTTCAGCAGTTGTAGAATAGCGGCCAGAACGTCTGCAAGCTTAATGGCGATCAAGCAAAGTCATGAGGAGATGATTCGCGACTACCTTAAGCGTTTCAACACAGTTACCCTAGAGGTCAGGGATCTGAATGATGAGTGGGCCATCCAGGCCTTCACAACTGGTGTCCGCCATAAGTATTTGAAGTATGCCCTGACCGACGCACAGCCCACGAAGTTATAACAACTCCATAAGAAGGCTCAAAAATATGCCGAGGTCGAAGAAATTGAAATCACGAGTCGGAAGGCGAAAACATGGAATTGCGAGCAACAAGGAGGTCGGGGAGTAAAGAATAACCGGTTTGCTGACCGACCTGGTAACAGAACTCAAAGAGAAGTGCCTGCTCCAGCAGGACAGCGGAGCCCCACAAGAAAGTGACCGTGGCCCGCTCCGCACATAAAATACGAATCATACACGCCCCTGACTGCGTCGCGATCTCAAATTCTTAATACAATAAAGAAGGAAGGCCTTCTGGAGCATCCGCCCCCAATGATTGGCAATCACAACAGGCGTGATCCTACCAAACGATGAAACTTTCACAATGACATCGGACACGCCACAGACGACTGTTATTGTTTGAAAAACGCCATAGAGTCATTAGTGAGGAAAGGGGCGATCAAGCAGTTCATCAAAAAGGAGTCGCATACCCATAACGCAACGAGATCACAGGATGAGCGTCGGGAGACAACCCTCAAGTGACCTATCGTCGACATTATAAACATGATCATCAGTCCGGTAGAAACGTAGGTGATTAGCAAGTCGAAAAGGAAGTCCCACCTTCGCTCTGTAATGGCGGTCGACATTGCACCTAAGCGAGCAAAACAAATGGATTGGGCGATCTGCTTCGACGAAGATGACACATAACTCCTATCCGACCACGAGAACGATCCCATTGTTGTATCAGCTACCATCGGCAACTACCAGGTTCATAGAATTCTCATCAACAATGGGAGTGCCGTCGAGATTCTGCAATGGGACGCTTTCCTTCGCGTGGGCTTTACTGCAGAAGACCTGACACCATCAGCTCTAATTTATGGAGTCGCCAACCAACCAATACCTGTCAAAGGGACGATTACCCTTTCGGTTACAATTGGTGACGGGGAACACACTGTGAATGCCATGGTTGATTTTTTGTTGTCGACCAGCCTTCCGCTTACAACACAATCTTTGGACGACCCTTGATGAAAAAGATGAAGATGGTCACTATAATGTACTGCCTAATGGTAAAGTTTCCCACACCCACCGGAGTCGGGTATATGCATTCTGACCAACGAACTGCCCGTCAATGCCACCTCATGTCCATTGAAATGGCCACACGCCAGCAAGACGTCACCCAGGACAAAAACCCCAACACCTCGGTTCACACCATTCCCCCAGCACAATCTGAGCCACTCAGCTTGGAATAATTGGACATCAGAGATGGTTTCTTTGATCAAAAGCCTCAACCAGCAGAGGACACAGAAAAGGTTGCCCTCTATGATTCTGATCCAGAGTTGGCTACCACCATTGGTTCCTCGCTTCGCACTCCAAAAAAGAATCTACTCGCGAGATTCCTCAGGAAGCATGCTGATGTGTTCGCATGGTCTGCAGCCGACATGCCTGGCATTGACCCATCCGTAGTCATGCACTCGCTACACGTGGACTTGCAAGCTACACCAATCAAGCAGAAGAAGCATAAATTTGCACCAAAGTGGCTCCAGGCCATACGCGAAGAGGTCGACAAGCTACTGCTAGCCAATTTTGTAAGAGAAGTAAGATACCCGAATTGGTTGGCTAGTGTCGTGATGGTCAAGAAGTCCTCGAGAAAATGGTGGATGTGCATGGACTTCACTGACTTGAATAGAGCCTGCCCAAAAGACAGTTATCCTCTCCCCAATATTGATCGACTAATCGACGCTTCTGTAGGCCACAAACTACTAAGTCTTATGGACGCCTTCTCGGGGTACAACCAAATCCATATGGATCTCCACGACCAAGAGAGTACCACTTTCATCACAGAGGATGGCATTTATTGCTTTCAGGTCATGCCATTCGGCTTGAAAAATGCTAGTGCCACTTATCAAAGGTTGGTCAACACACTCTTCAAACAGCAAATCGGGCGTTCGATGGAAATTTATGTCGACGACATGCTCATCAAGAGCCCCTCTCTTCAGTAACACATTGATGATCTTTCGGAGACGTTCAACATACTCCGTAAGTACATGATGAAACTTAACCCTTTGAAATACGTGTTTGGTGTTTCTGCAGGGAAATTTTTGGGATTCATGATCTCCTCTAGAGGCATTGAAGCCAACCCTGAAAAAATTAGCACAATCTTATAGATGCGCCCACCACAAACGACCAAAGAAGTGCAACGCCTGACGGGACGTATTGTGGCACTTAACCGCTTCATTTCCAAATCCGTCGAGAGATGTCTACCATTCTTCAAACTTCTCAGAAAGGCGACCAAATACAGATGGATCAAAGAATGCCAGCAGTCGTTTGACCAACTAAAGTATTATCTAAGCACCCCTCCCCTACTCGTCAGCCCGAAAAATGGCGAAGCACTATTTGTGTACTTGTCGCATCACATGAAACTATTGCTGTGGTCTTGGTACGAAAGGAACAAGGTCATCAGTATCCCATTTACTACGTTAGCCGGGCATTGCAAGCTAGCGAAGTACATTACAGCAAACTAGAAAAACTTGCTTTTGCGCTAGTCACTGCAGCAAGGAAACTAAGGCAGTACTTCCAAGCACACCCAATTACTGTACTCACTAACCAACCTCTCAAAGAAGTTCTTCTGAAAGTCAATTTCGCAGGATGTCTCGCTCGCTGGAGCATTGAACTCAGTGAATTCGGCCTCACATACAGTCCGAAGAAAATAATAAAAGCACAGGCGCTCGCAGACTTCGTCGCTGAATGTTCTTTCCAGGAATTTGAAGAAGCTGCTCAGAATCCTGACCCGACCGACGATCGCTCCTGCTGTCCTCAATCTCAACCCCTCTATAAAATCGATGAGTGGCAAATTTTCGTTGATGGTTCCTCCAGCAAATCTCAAGGTGGTGTTGGCGTATTGCTAATCGACCCAAAAGGACAAGAATGACAATATGGCCTCAGATTTCAATTCTTCACCTCCAAAAACGCAGCTGAATATGAGGCTCTAATTGCCGGAATGGAATTAGCCAAGACCCTGGGCATCAATCACTTAATCGCCCACACAGATCCACAACTTGTGGCCAGTCAGACCAACGGCCTATTTGAGGTCAAAGACGTTCTGCTGGCAAAATACCACAAGATCGTGGGAAATCTCTCCTAGCAATTCGCCCATATTGCAATTAAACAAATACCTAGAGAAGATAACTCAAGGGCTGCTATTTTTCGAAGCTGGCCAGCACCATCAACATTGCCACAAGGGGCAAAATCCTCCTTCAAAACCTCTTAGCCCCTAGCTATGACCGATACGTGCATCACATTATGGATGATACTGATGAAAGTTGGATGACACCTATTCTTTCCTTCCTCAAGCACAATAAACTCCCAACCGACCCGTTGGAGAAGAGGTGATTAGAAAAACGAGCATCAAGGTACACGATTCTAGACAACTTCCTATACAAAAAGTCTTTCACTCTTCCATTACTCCGCTTCCTGACACCCACAGAAGCAACTTACGTCTTGAAAAAGATTCCCGAAGGTGTATGCGGCAACCATCTTGGCGGGCGGTCGCTAGCACTAAAAGCCTTGCGCCAAGGTTTCTTCTGGCCCACGATGAGGAAAGATGCTACAGCACTCGTCAAAAAATGCGACAAGTGCCAACGATTCGCCCCCATCCCCAGACAACCTGCTGAGGTGCTCAAACATATCTTCAGTCCTTGGCCATTTTGCTCATGGGGCATAGACATATTGGGACCTTTTCCCATTGCAACCGCCCAGAAAAAGTTTTTACTGGTAGCCTGCGACTACTTCACCAAATGGGTCGAAGCGGAACCAGTCGCCACCATCACTGCCCGCAATATGAAAAATTTTATCTGGCGATACATTCTTTGTCGATTCGGGGTATCCAATGTTATTATCACCAATAACAGTAAGCAATTGTCGACTGACAAGCTGTACGATTTCTATTCACGCTTCAACATCAGCCTAGTTCACACTTCGGTTGCTCATCCTCAGTCGAACAGCCAGGTTGAATCCATAAACAAGAATATTCTACAACCTTTGAAAAAGAAATTAGACGATGCCAAAGGTGCATGGGTCGACGAAACTCCTGGTGTACTTTGGGCAATACGGATAACTGCTACCCAGACGACTGGCGCCACTCTCTTTAGCCTAGTTTACGGAATCGAAGCTGTGATACCCGTAAAAATGGGGATGCGCAATGCCTGCACCGCTTATCCTGACCCTAACTTAAATTTCGAGCACCTCAATGCTAACCTGGACCTGCTTAAAGAAGCTAGAGAAGATGCAGCAATCCATATGGCCGTACGAGTGCAACAGGTTAGCCGATATTATAATCAACGTGTTTTCAATCGCCAATTCCTGGTGGGAGACCTTGTACTCCGCAATTGTGAAGCTAGTCAACCAGCAGGAGAACGTAAAAAACTCACACCCAACCGGGAAGGCCCCTATTAAATCTATCAGGTCCTGGGCTATGGCGCTTACAAGCTCACCGGGCTCGACGGACGACCCATCCCTCGCACATGGAACGCCACCCACTTAAAAAAATATTAATTGTAAATATGATTGCTTCCAATACTAAATGTTACCATTCTTCACTTCTGTCTTAGCTATCGAATTTAACATATCTTATTATTACAAACACACACTCGTTGCCCAGGCATCCCTTATTATTGTTATCACGCAATCGTCGGACAAAAATCCCTTATTATTGCTATCACGCAATCGCCGCCCAGGCATCCCTTATTATTGCTATCATGCCATCGCCGCCCAGGCATCCTTTATTATCGCTATTATGTAATCGTCGCCCAGGCAGCCTTTATTATCGTTATTATGTAATCGCCGCCCAGGCACCTCTTATTATTGCTATTACGCAATCGCCACCCAGGCATCTCTTATTATTGCTATAATGCAATCGCCACTTAGGCAGTTATTCTACGATGCAATCGCCGCCCAGGCATATACTCTTATTACTACCATGCCATCGCTGCGCAGGCATACTTTACCATCCATACCATTTCAATTGCTTGAGAAACGCTCAGCACATTAAAACAAGTTATTTACAATAAGGGACTAGGCCTTATATTCCCAACCTACCCGACATCAAAGATATTTAAGACATGTAAGCAATCCACATTAACTTGATTCACACAAGATAAATTTTATTCAATGTCCAAAAAAGTTATTTACAGCATCTGTATTTACATTGACGGCCTATTCCCTAGTCAACGACACGGTTTACGCACCGACCTCATCCTCAGACTCTAACTGCTCCGTCTCTTCTGCTGGAGGGGTTATCAAGGCTGTATCTCTCACTCGCCCTGCTTCAACTTTTTGATGGCTTGGCAGTAAAACGTTGAAGTCTTCAGCAGGCGCATATACACGACCTAGGTCAACCGCCCGTAAATCCAAAGGCCCCTGCAGCAGTTGGACCCCATATAAAGTGCTTCGACGATATAAATCCACAGTGGCGAACAACTTGTCAAAGATATCCTCCGGCTGTTTCTTTAACTCGTCTTGATGGCGACCTTATAGTTCGCCTATTTGACCTTCCAGCTAAATAACCCTGGATTTCGTAGATGCCAACTCTGCATCCTGCTCCTCCAACTTCCTAGCTGACTCCGAGGCAGCCGCTTCTGCCTTTTCACACCTTAGCAACAAATCGGCTATCTTGGTCATCCTCCTATCCTCCATTTCCATCAAAGATGCCTTCAGCTTGGCGCTCACCTCCTTTTGCTTCCCAACTTGGGTGTCTAGCTCTGCGATCTTGAATGCTTGGTGGTTGAATTTTTCCTACCAATTGGCCATCTGACAAGTATACACTGTCTGGCAATGCAGTGCCTCCACCAACCCCATCATGGCCGCATTTAGATTATGCGCAGGGCTCCTCCTTGAAAGTACCTCTCGGTCACTACCAGCCAAACCTTTCATCGCCTACCTCATAACGGCCTCAAAGTCTGGCACCCCCCCGTTTCGCAGAATGACAGAAGCGGTTGAACTGGGCCCACCACGAGTAATTCGTGGCCTTTTTGATGCAGTGCTTGGCTGTGAGGTTGTCCTAGGTACGGGCCCACCGCTCGACCCGACCATTTCCACCACTGGGCGTTGGGCAGGTGCTGTTGCAGGAACGGTAACAGACGTATGTAGCACAGTTTCTTGACGACCAGACGATGCTCTAACAGCTGCCTCACCCACCTCAGCACCTCCTAGCTTGTCTACCTTTCTCTTCCCCCGTCTTTGTCGTATAACAGCCTTCTCCGCAGCAGCCTGCCTAGCCGCCGTTCTACCAATGCTGCCTGCACTGGATCCATTCTTGCAACACAAACCAGTCAAGTTAGTATCGTCGTACATGTTCTCACCTTTACGAGTGACTAGAAAAAATACCCTCGTCCACTCCCTGATTCGATTGTCGATCGCCTTCCACTCCCCTCTCGCCACTCACCCCTAAACCATCTTCCACAGCACCCACTCCCAACTCCCCTTCAACCCCCCATTCTTCTACATCTTCTATCCCCTCATCAGCCACCTACTCCCCTGCAAAAGTCAACAACCCTTTTCAGCAATCATCATTACCACGCACGCCATGCACAAACTTTTATGTAAAATTGAAATTATACCTCTTTGATGTCGTAACAACCGACGTCGCCTCTGACGCCTAACGGGATGCACCAAACCTTCAGGCACATCTTCCAAGTCTCGCCCAAAGCACTCCCCCTAGATGTTACGAAACGTCAGGTATACCCTGCTGCTCACTGATCCACCCTTAAAGAAGAGGACCTGATCCTTCTCCGTCTCTTCCAGCGCAACCTTCTCATTGCTCGCTCTAGCCCTCGCACCCCAACGCACGGGAAAGCCTCATTCGGCTTCCACCTTCTTGGTCACTACGAAGAATTGGTCCTGCCGCATATGTGCATTCGACAGCAGGTCGACGATCATTCACCCTCCCTCCCTTTCTTGTAAATAGTAAAAGCAGGGCTCAGCCCGCTTTAAAAAATAGAGCTCTTTCACCACCCCAGTAGACGGTCGCCAGCCTTTTTCTTTGCACACCAAGAAGTACGTCAAGAGGATCGCCCAACTGTTCGGTTTCAACTAGTTGGGCGACAACTCATATTCCTCCATCAACTCGTAGAAAAAAGCCTCCAGCGGCAGGTGGAAGCCTGCTTTAAAGATATGTAAGTAAAACGTCGCGCTGTTGCCTTCGGCGTATGTTGCTTGCTCCTACAGCCCCGCTTCAGCGATCTGGTATCTTTCCATATCTATTCCTCTATCATACAGCCATCGCCACACTATCTGCATGTTCACCACACCGACATGCCTATCCAATGCCTCGATGTCCACCATGGCGATCGCCTCCTCACCTTCGGCTTCAATCGACCCCTCTTCCTGATCGTTACTCTGCTCAGCTCTTACTTCTCTCACCTCCTCCTCTTCTTCCTCTAGTACTCGTTGGTCCGCCATCCCCCCTGGGCTAATCGTCTAACTATCACCCTCACTTCGTTCCTCGCTTCCTCTAGTCTACCCTTTCTTGCCACCGACTTCACCGATATCCCACCCCTCCTTACCATATATACCTCCACCCCCAACAATGCAAAGCCACACAGTAAAAAGCACAGGAACTCACCGGAACTTACCCAACAATGGCCTCACTTTCTGCAGCGCCCTTATTCGCACTTTCACACGAATGATTGCTGCCAAATAACACACAAAACCATTAAAACACTACGACTCTACAAAAACTCTTTACCGGCCAAATCTCAAACACTGACCACTTCTTCTTCGCACAAATTGCTTCGCTCCTCTTTCTAACTTTTCCCACAAAAATGGCGAAATAACCTCAGCCCCACCCCCATTATATATCTGCACATCCTTAACCCTTCCTCTTCCCCCCTTCCCACATGTCGCCACCACCTTTCTTGATACGGGTTCGCCAACCTGGCACCCTTCCCCCATTCTGACACGTGTCCTTCTCGCCTTTCCATATCCCCCAAAAACGCCTTTCAAATCCTTTGATAGGACACGTGTTCCAATCTCATTCCTTCCCCCTCCCACAATCTTTCATATTTTGCCATTACTACCGCATTAATTCTGACAGTTACAACGCCTCGCCTCCCACAAAGGCCGTCACTCACACGTGTCCAAAATGACGAGTCACTTTATGACCGCCTTTTTGGACAGCGGGGGGGGGGGACAATTGTTATACCTTTATAGTTGACGACCGCCCTACTGGAAGACCACAGTCGACCGCCAATAAACTTGAAGGCGATCGCCCAACCTCTTCTGACACCGATGTGACACCTCCAACAGTGGCTAAAATGCGGAGTTGACATCTACTGAAAGGATGACCGGCTGGCTGGGTCGACCATTAGGCAACAAGGCTTGACACTTAACTCGGCGTGGATCACATCACCACCAAATCACCTGACATGATGTCTTCAAGCAAATACTATAAAAGGGAGAAGCATATTCACAGGTAAAAGGACTGGGAAAAAAGACCTACAATACACTACAAGAAAACACCTCTGACTTAACCATCGGAGAGGGCCCCAGAGTTAAACTCCGACGTCCTCTTAACTTCTCTTTGTATTACAGGAACAGAAATAGGTTCAACCTCCAAGTATCGACAACGTGAACATTAACAAATATTAAAATTTAAATTTTATTAATTATTATATTTAATGAATAATCAGTAACTATCATTGTTAAATATTAACCCTTTTTTAAACATGTAATATGTCCTGATCTTGAACTAAATAATCTCCCTTTTATTTTGAACTTTTTATGATAAGTAAAAAAAAATACTCACTGGCAAAGACCCAAACCCCCAAAAAACATGAATGCAATTTCAAACCACAAAGCTGCTATATTCTGCCTTGGAAGATTTGGTTTTTGACCGGTGAATGTAGTCCTGCAATGGCATGCAAAGTTAACGCAAAACTAAGATATCCACGTCAAACCCTAAGCTCGTAACTTTGTGTAAAATCAGTGAAGTCAATGGAGTGTATCCTGATGATATGTCTTCCCCGTAAAGTTATAAAAAAAGAGCTGTCTGACAAGTTGAATAGAAGTGATACATCCCAATTAAAATGAACCCAAGGGCAAAGCATTTAAGCATTGAATTAAAGTTTACTTTAATTGATTATATAATCATTTGTAATAAATAATATTTAATAATTTTAAATTTTAAATTTTAATATTTAAAATTTTTTATCTTTAAATTAATATTTTTTAAAAAAAAATTACAGTTGAAGGATATCCAAAACCAAGAAGGTGGTGGGCCTTTGGTACAATTTTAACAAAAAATTTCGTGCGCATGATACAGTAGCACTCAGCAAAGGCTCATTCTCATTCATTAGTGCTCCCAAAAAAAAAAAAAAGAAAAAGAACCATTAAGTTTTGGGTAGTAGCATTTGCACAATATTGCAACATGTATGGTAGATGTTGCGCATGCAAAGCATGTATGGCGGCTAAAGGCAATGCCCCCAAGTATAAATTCAGATGTCGACAAAACCAAGGACCCAGTGGGGACTATTTGTCTAAAGAACAAAATAAATTTCAAGAGGTAAGATCAAGGCTGGACCCTTGCATGCCAAGATGTAAGGGCACATCTTTAGGCAATGGGGCCAGGCCATGGTAGTTGTCGGGGGGCCACATTGAGCTGGTGAATGGGACCGACCATGGCTCTTTAGCTTAGCTTAGCTTAGGTTGCATGATTGGGTTGGGGGGGGGGGTGAGACTTAAGGTAGGAAAGTGGGACCAAAGATTAGGATTAGGTCTTAGTTTTTGGTTTTTTTGGTCCATTCAAATTACCCAAGTTTTTCAAAAGAGAAATTAAATCCTAACAAGGAAGATTTTCGTTGCATCTTTTGATGTAAAAAGGTGGGATTTTGTTGAGAGTTTGGTTGAGACTTTCTAAGTAGGATTTGATTTGAATATATAGGTATTTTTGTTGGAAGTGTTTATTATTGAAAAAGACAGACAAAAAATTAATTTTTTTTAAAGCGTTTACAAAAACCAATTAAAATTATTTTATTATTATCTTAAAAAATGTTAAATATATTATTTTTATTAAATTGTTATTTAGAAAAAAATTGTGTGCTTCACATGGAGGTAGACCTATCAATAAGTCCGGTCATCCATTTAGTTCCATTGATTCGATTCATACAAATTGAGTTTTAGATAAAAATTTTATAATTTTAATTAACCCGTCTCAAATTACTATTGCTCGAATTATTATTTTAATAATAAAAATATTTTTACTTAAATTTAATTATAATAATATATAAATAACTTTTATTTTAATATATTATAAATAATAAAATAAATTTTTAAATCAATTCGAACTTAAACAAAACTTTTTTAAAAATTTCGAGTTAAGATCTACTCAAATCTAGAGCCAAGAAGAGGCATGCAGGGGCTAGGCCTTCTTCGCTTGCCCAAATTACATAGACTGTCACAACTTTCTTAGTAAAAACAAATGATAAAATCTTATTTTGGTCCCTCAAAATTTTATAATTTGATTATATAAGTATTGACTTCGCCTTTTACTCAACCCGATCCGACCTTACTATTACATGTGTAAGATGGAGATAAGTATGTGAGTTTGGTGGGGTGCGCGTGCAGCTCAAGATGTGGGATTTGTGGTCATAATGGAGGCTGCCAGCCACCCATAACATATTTATTAAATCACTGCATACATTCCGAATCATTCCCTTCCCCCTTCATAACTCCTAATTTTGATTCCAAAAACTCACCATTTTCCATCATTGCCTCTCCAAGCCCTTCTGTTGTCTTTATTTTCTTGTCCTATGCCCCTTTTCAATTACTTACAATCAGATACACTATATGCATCACATAGTTACAGGTAATTTCCCAAATCAATTGAAAATTTATCAAAATTATTTTTTTTTCTTGCCAACTTATAAAAGGTAGTTCAGTTGGTGAGAAAATGATTCTTGTTGTTCTTTATCAATCAAGATTGAGAGTAAAATCTTGAGTTTATCTTATCAATGTAAACGATTGCATTTAATCTTGAATGGATCTAATCGGTGTTGAAGAGTGTATTTTTTTTAATATCATTTGAAAAAAAGCTTTTGTTCAAACAAAACATTAAATCCAAAAATATAATTGATTTGATTCATGCAATTATATTTACAATGTAACATTCAATAAATTTAAGATTTTTCACCGTTTGCAATTCATTTCTCTATCTTCAAACTACGATATCTTTATAAGAAGAAAAAAATCTTAAAAGACATCTATTATAAAAGAAACAAAGTGATTCAATTTGTAACAAGCTAGTGAATTCACAATATCATCATTTTTAGTTCTAACCACCTTTGCTTTTGAGTAATTATGATACTTTTTTTTTCTTTAGTATTCCCCCCTTTTTCTTATTCATGTATCTCTCTTTGTATTCTTCGAAAGGGGAGCTTCCTTGGAGCTTATTATCATGTTGAATTATTATTGTAATCTTTGGTGTAAAGTCTGATATTAAAAGCCAAGGACTATGGGGCTAAACAAATGTTATTAGAGATGTAGTTTAAGTCAATTAGGAAACTATTTCCAAAAGCTAGCCAACGCACTAATTACCTTCACTTGCCATTATTTTAGAATACATGTTTACTTGCTATAGCCGAGTTTCATTTAAGACTTGTCTATGAAACAAGTGAGCTATACAGGCTAGATTTTGAACAAAAATTTTAGTAATTCAATCTGACCCAAATTACTATTTAATAATAAGAGATCTTTTTAAATTTAATTATAAATTTTATTTCAACAATAAAACAAACCAAAAGATTGATCCGAACTTGACTTTATTTGAGTCTAAACGAAAAAAATTGCAGTTCGACCAAAAAACATGTTTACCTTCATCATCTTCATTAAAGCTAAAAAGAGAGGGAAAAAAAAAACACTGCAACATGTTCACCTTTCTATTCTGCACACAACTCAAATAGGGAGATTAATTGAAGGAAAACATGAGAATATACTCGGTATTGTCACAGTTCAAATTAAATGTAATGACAAATTGAGGCGTTTAACCGGTAAAAAGTTTCTCAAAGATGACGAAGAAAATGATGATTATTGACATAATTCAACCTTTTCAAAACTTTTGCAGGAAAAAAAAATGATAAAACTGTTAGCTTTATAATGAAAAGTTTCAGTTTGAATTAGGGATATGGTTAAAAAGGATGCATAAAGCAAATGCAAAATAATAATAATAATAATAATCATAATAATAACTGATGATATCTTTTTAAGAGCTTACTTAGTAGGGCCGAGAACAAAAATCAATTTAAATCGTAGTGTTTAATTTGATTTTTGATTTGAAATTTATTATATTTAGTTTGATTTTGGTTTGAATATTAATGATATATATTCTGATCGATTTAGTTTTTGGTTTATAAATTAAAAAATAACAATTATTTAAATCGAATTGAGTTTTATTTGTATTCAATTTTAATTAGTTTTTATTCCATATAATATAAAAATAAATGTTTTATTTCTAAATTACTTAAAAAAACTTAAAAATAATATTGAAAAATATATTTTTTTAATTTAAAAAACCTAGGAACTAAACTGATCCGAACCGATAAATTCAGTTCTGATTGGTTCAATTTTATACAGCTTTCAATTTAGTTGCACATTAACCGTAAAGTTTTTCCAAAATAATTCTAAACCGTTATTTACTCACCCATTTTAGCAAGTCTGACTAGAATTGAAATGAATTTAAAATAGAATATTTTAAATCTTAGCAGATTAAGTCAATCTAGATTATTATTTAGTAAAAATAAATTTTTATTAAAATTTAATTTGTAAATATATATAAATAAAAATAAGTTTTAAATAGAGATGTTCACCATTTTAAATTGGAAAATATGTTTTAATAATTTTTTATTTTCTTACAGAGCTTCCCATTGGGCTAATTAGAAAGGGCCACTCACTATTCAAAATAATTTTTATATTAATATTTATAATTAAATTTAAATAAATAATTTTTATTATTTAGATAGTAATTTAGATCAAATTGATGTAAAATTATAAAATATTTTATCCACATTTGACTTATGTTGTCCGACTTTGATCAAGTCTAAATCCAATAAGCTTGACCTAATTTTAAACAAATAAATTTTTTATTATCCGAACCCAAGTTACGAGCCCTAGCTACCTGAATTTTCTTTTTATTTTTTATTTTTTATTATTTAGGTTCATGGAGAATAAAAATGATGTTAGATTGCTTTTGATTTTCACGTACAAGGACCTCCCCTAATTCAAGGATATTCTAATTATTTAGTTGCCACGCCTGATTCCTTTTGTATTTTTTCTTTTTCTGCAAACTTATGGTTCTGCATAATTATTATTTTACCCTATAATATTGATGATATTTTTGGCACGTCTAGCTTATCTTAATCAACACCCACACTATATATGTATGTGTGTATGCATGGATAAAATTGTCCATTAGTCCCGTAGATGATCAAGTCGAGTCAGATCAGATCAGAAAATTTTAAATTTTTTTAGATTAAATTAAATTAATTTAAAAGTCTATTTTACTGTTTACTATATTAATATTAATATTCATATATTTTTATAATTAAATTTTAATAAAAAATATTATTTTATCATTAAAAATAATTCAAATTAGTTTAATTTTTTATCTTATCTAAAGTTCAACCAGTATGAATCAAACCCGGTCTTTCGACAAATCTATTCCGATTGAACCTTCATGTTTTTTTCTACTGTAATTTTCACTTGATCAACATCTTTTCCACTAGATTAACTAAACGAATTGCTCTGACCATGTTTCGAAAACTATAGATATACCAATGAATGCTTAATCGACCCACAAAGAGTTCTTTCAGTTGATGTTGTCGATCAAACTTGGATTTTTTTTTTTTCAAAAAGCATTTTGAGGGGATTAAAGTTAAATATATTATTATGTCAATGTGAAGAATGTGTCCTTATGAATCATTCGAAAGAAAAATTCAGATGGAGTTTGGGGAAACACTCATAATCTTATATATTTAAGATGTTGGGTTTTCTCAAAATACATAGATTTACAATGGGTTTTAACGATCATGTAATATATTGTTTATAATAATAATAATAATAATAATAATAATTTTAAAAAGTGTCTTTAAAATATTTGTTCGTAATTTAGATTATTGTCAAAAATATGTAGATTTTTAGTTTAACTTAGACTTGTCAATGAATCGTTATCTGAAATCTTTAAAATTTTTTGTTTAGATCAAAAC
>JBBYHO010042441.1:0-10454 GCA_038382025.1 Adansonia gregorii
CAAACCAAATTAAAATGATGGAAGCAGAGCTAGTAAAACCCCTAACCTTCGTTATTCGTCCAATAGAAACATTACCGAACATAGGAGGCATCAATGCCGATTGATTCCCCATTACTTTTTCTCCCTGTAAAATAAAATAAAATAAAAACATTCTTAGTAAAACATCAGCGCTATATGGGGTAAAAGGAGAACTACGGATCTGGAGTGTTTAACTAGGAAGAATAAAAAAAAAAGGTTATGCAACAAGACGAGACTCGTCCTTTTCTATTAATCAAAATGTAAATAAATAAATAAATAAAAACAGCATTTATCTTAATGGTGTAGCATTTAATATAAAATTAAAAGATTAAATGTTCAAATTTTATTAATATCAAATAAAATTTGAAAATATATATATAATCATTTTTTATCGATTGAACTGAATTTTGACTAGTTTAATATGACTTGATTCTTATATAGTCGTCGGGTCAGACAAGTCACCACTTCTCCTTCTGGACTGCCTAGTCTTATCTAATTATTTATTTAATGGTTTAGGCAAATCAATTTTCATCTAAAGTTAAAATAACATATTGAAAATCAAATTAGTAAGATCTCCCGTTATTAATCCAGTTGGTTGGGTAAACCTATTTAATTAAAACAATTTAAAATTTAAAAAATATTTTAATATTAAATATGTAATAAATCTAATAAAAATATGTATTCTTATTAATGGTTTGGTATTTAATACAAAATTAAAAGGTCAAATATTCAAGTTTCATGTTTTGTTAAACGATTTTTGTCTAGTATATAAATATTTAAATTTTATCTTTTCTTTTAATATTGTATCAAAGTTATCGTATGATTAGTAAATATCTATTGATATGTCAACATTGGTGATGAGTTTGAAATATATTACTAATAAATATTTGAATATTACAATAAAAAAATTTGTTGAAATATGAACATTACAGCAATAAAATCAATTTCTTTATTTGTCAATACAAATGGGATAAACTAGTTTCTAGTTATTATAATTTTTATAATAACAACGATGTTAATTGTCATGGGACTAAATTCGTTATTGTGACAACATATAGTTTACATTAATTTGTAATGTTTAATGCTGACAAAGTTTTTATAATAAAAAGTAAATTTAATTGTGACAAATAATTTTAGCGCCATAGCATCAAATTTCTAAGTCTTAACAATTACATTATTACTAAGGAAAACATATTTTAACGCTAATTTGCGTATTTTATGAATGACAAATTGTCGTGACAGATACGTTTGTGTCACAATTATACCTTTCAGTGACAGATTTAATCGTGAAGGAATTTAAACTGTCACAATTATTATTGTAATAGTGATCAAATAGCAATAAATCATAACTAATTGTTTCAATAGTGTCACACAAATGTTTCGTCACAAAGAACTGAATGCAATTCAACGACACAGAAAAGTGCATCCAGAACCACCATGCATGATGCATCTACAATTATAGTTAGGGATTTTTGTTCACAAAAAAAGAAAAAAAATGCTTTGGATCCCATTAATCTTGGATGGGATGTAAGCCAAATAAAATCCTAGTCTTATTCTTCGTTTCTAACATTAAAAGAGAGACCATTTGACAATTTATTAGTGGTTTTAATATAAAAAAAATTAATTTTGACAAATAAAATGCCAAAAGTTGTACTTTTAAATAAATATTCATCATTCTAATTAAAGAGGAAAAAATACCGGCTAACGTTTAGATTATTTTTATGAGAAATATTTTGAAAATAAAATTTTAAATTTACAAAATTGACTTGAAAAAGAAAACATCTAAAAAAGATTAAATTTAAATAAAACTTGAAAATAACTTGTTATGTTAAATCAGAATAAAGAAGGAAAATAATTGAACAAAAATTGGAAGTTTAAGATGGATTTTGCCGATTGATTGAATTCGTACACTTACGGAAAGGAAACATATAGTTAAGTGCATATACAAAGACTTATATGTTTTATTATGTTATAATCGTATTTAAAATATTTTATATTTATAAATATAAATTTTAACACGTTAATAGTTTATATTATATTAAAACACGTATCATGCTACAAAATATTTTAATTATTTTATTCGTATCATGCTCATATAATCATATTTAATAAGTTTAATATTTGATGCACTGTCAGTGTATAACTCTATACACTAACAATAAATTATGTGATGTCATTTGTAAAAAAATATGATTATTTCTAATTATTTTTAAAAATTTTATTTATTCATTACTAAAATAATATTTTATTATTTATTGTCTATAACTTTATACATTAACAATAATCATATATAGATTCTACCTAATATTGCTAAATTTAAGTAGCGGAGAAAATGGAAAGTGGCTATAAGTGTAAAATTTTCCAAAAACGTGGGTGTTGAGTTGGATGGAAGCCGTGCGCGCACATGTGGTTGAATATATGTGAGAGAGGGAGGGCTTTGATTTTGTTTCATAATTAGTGTGATAATGATTTAATTCCAAATTCAATAAAAATTGTGATTAATACATAAGATTTTATATTTTAAATATCAAATTGAAATCAAACTTGATAACGTTTCTAATTAAATGGATTAAAATTAAATCTTATATAGGTTCAGTTTATCATTTTTTACATTCTAATATTTGTTCTTTTCAAATTTTTTTAATTTTTTACGCTAATTAAAAGTAGAAATTTTTATTATAAAAAATTAAAAAGTAAAATTTAATTTGATTATAATAATTATGATTTTTTTAATATAAAGAAAATTACAGTTTGCAGATATAAAACGAATTTTCGTATACTATAATTCGAATTTTAAATTTGTTTAATATTATCTAAAAATAGCTGTATTCAAGACAAAACCCTAAATTTTATGATCTTTTATTTGTAAACTAAAAGCTAAATTAAATAAAATTAATTACTATTCAAATTGAAGTTTTACACTTAGTCCCCTAAATTCATGAAAATTCAATGAAGAAGAGTCTTTGTTAATTAAGAAGAAAGAAAAATTCTAGTTTGACCCCAATATTTTTAATTTTAGCAACCTCTTTGTAAAATTTATATTATATTAATATGATTAATTTGTTAAATTTTTCAGTTTCAAAATTTATAATTATTAATTTGATTCTCTTTAAGTTACTTAAAAATTATTATACTCAATATTTATTTTCTTAAATGAAGTCCAATCAATAAAAAAACCAATTAATTTTTCTTCACAGTCAATAAAAAAACTCTTATTAATCATACTAATATTTTCTTTTTATTAATAGAAAGATAATTACGTAAAGTTGAACACTTATAATCTTTAGACAAAAATAATTATCTTATAAATTTTATTATATTTTCTTTAATCTTTTAATTCTTTCAATTTTTTGTTACAATTAAATTAATAACTCAAAATTAATGTCTCTTTTTTTCTTTTTATATTACTTGATTGGCCCCGAAATAAAATTTCTTCACTTTTCTAACTACAATTGGAATGGCTTTCATTTTTTTAAACCCTAATAGTATAAGATTATATTTAAAAATAAAAAAATTAATTTTTAGAGAATAGATCTAATGTTGATTTCTTAATTTCACTTCAACCACCAACATATATTATGTTATGGGAAATCCAATATTTCTATGATTTGAATTACCATGGTAAGCCTGCGACGGCCACTAACTACCACGATTTGAGCCATCACATTCATTCAGCGGGCAGGTCGCTCCCCTAGCTTTCTCTAAATAAAACAATGTCCCCCGTCCTCAGCGGCATCACCAGCTCCTCCTCCGCATCATGGCATTATCCAGCCAACGCCACCGCCACTACACCGTCATTGCCTTTTCCTTTCTCTTATTTGCTTCTGCTGCTTCAACCATCACTCTTTCTCAACTCGGTAAACTCCTTCAAATCCCTTTCTTCCTTTTTGTTTTAACTTTTGATAATATAATGAAATACATATATATATATATATAATATTACCATTGACTTGGTCTCAACTCAGTTCGGTTTTTTTATTTCTTTGTGCAGGCAGCGGGTTCCAGGAGAGAAAGGGGAATGGGAAGGGAAGCGGTCATGCGTGATGGAACGGTTCTTGGCTCGGAGACGACTCGCTGGTCCTGGGTCTTCAGCAACTACTTTTATTTCCAAGTGTGGAGACTGCACTTCTTGTCAACCGGTTCTCGTCCCGATTGACCCAGGGTCTAGCATGCCACTTGAACACTACCTGAAGCTTGGCGTTGCAAGTGTAGCGATGAGATTTTCAACCCCTAAAATTATTGCAATCAATTATAATAAATATTAATTATTAAAATAAATTTTAAATAAAAATATATCATTGCAGTTGTTATTTGAATTACTTATCAATCTTTCCATGTTTTAAATCACTTATTGTGGGTTCTTTCTATGTTTATATTTGAATTTGCTTTTTCCGTAAGAGACAGGAAAGCTTTGGGAATGTATGCTATTTCGTAGGTGAGATTTTCGCCTGAACATAAATCAAGCTACTTGTTCAACTCATTTAGACTATGATTTGGACATAAATTTTTGTAATTAAGGTTAATTTTGTTTGATCTAAATTTCTATTAAATGATAAATATATTTATTTAAATTCAATTATAAAAAATATAATTATTAATAATAAAATTTTTTTTGAAATTTTTTTAATTCACGAACAATAATATAGACTTTTTAGTTAGACGAATTAAATTTGATTCAGATTGAATAAAAGATACATGAAAAAAATTAGGTCGGGATTCAGCCATGAACTCCTCTGGGGAGAATGCCAATACTTTTTTTTTTCTTTTCAGTTCCTTATCTTATGATTTTGTTTTTTTTTCAATTGCATTGGAGCAAGCTTATATGAGTCAAATTGGAAGTAAAGACTGTAATTTTGTTTTTGTGAAGCAATTTAAACTGAAAAGTGTAATGATAACTTGTATAGTGTTTAGGTGGAGTAGAGTCGTTGATAGACCGTAATTTTGTCGTCATTGCACGTTCAATTGACTTAATAATTTGTTCCTTTTTAATATTGAGTTAATATTTCTTATATATAGCATGACTTTATTGAAAAACTTCAATGTTTTTTACATGAAAATTAAACTCCACTTCAAAGTTACCTCTACAATTAACATCCATATTTAGGTTTTTGAATGAAGAATATTTGAATAATAAAATATCAGAAAGAGTTTTATTTAGTTTTTTTTTCTAAGATTAAAAAGTAAAATCGAAGGTCAAACCAGTTCAACTTTCGATTTCGGTTTGATAAGTTTTTTTTTAAATATTCAAACATTAAATTAAAAAAATTAAAAAATACATAACCAAGTTTTTTACTGGTTCAATCCGGTTTTGTATCAATTTCTTACCCATTCAATGAGAGGTTGGTTTGATATATGCACCGGACAAGATCCCTGACCGATTTCTGATTCAATCGATTGATCTGATCTGGTTTTTTAATCCAAGGTTTTCTCATTATAATTACTTTTGTTGAAAATATTATTCACAATTCAAATCATGAATTTAAATTATGATTACATATACAATTTCGATTATATTAAGTCTATCATAGTTGCAGACATAATATAAACTATTGCAATTATTGCAAGTCATTGTGGTCAAGATTTTTTTCGTTTTCCACCACTTAGTGCTAAAATAGTTACAACATTATAACTTTTTATTTATAAAAAAAATATTATTTACAAATTGTAAGTTGAATCTATATAAGTAATTTACAATAATAAATTTAATCTCTCTTAATCATTTGCACTTCAATTACAGTAAATATTGATAACAAAAATAATCAAAATTTTAAAATAATAATAGTTACATCAATTTATGAGTGCTGTTAAACATGACTAAATACTAGAGAAAGAAGCTGATGAGATGGGGGAGGTTAAGTCAGGAAAGGGGAATTTAACTTTATAAGTAGACCAGAAAGGAAGCAAGGGGCATGTGAATGATGAATAAGATGCGGGAGTTGACTTCCATTATTTTCTATCTATAGTAGAATTGGAAACTAAAGAGATAGAGTATCAATGGAGAACAACGATGGGAATATCGTGTTTCTTTCTATCCTCATATGAAACATGGTTCCTTTCCCTTCACCGCTTTGTTATGAGATAATTATTTTTTCTCAAGAGATACATTTGGTGGAATGCGTAATACATCAATTTATTTACTTTAAGATTTTTTTATTTGACGTGAGATTAATACATTTTTATTAATTCTTTTAAAGTGTTTTAACGTAACATTCTATCATATTTATCATGAGTTTTTCAATCTTTTACCTACTCATTCTCGGGGATGTTTGACGTAGAATGAAGTTGATCCATACTAATAAATTTTGAAAAATAATTGAGCACATTATATTAAATCAAATAAAGGAAGACAATCAAGAAATTAATACAAATCATATCCCTTGATTAAAGGTCGAGAATGAAAGAAATAATGTCTCCAAATTATATCCCTTGATTAGGGGACGAGAATATGAGACAGTATCCCAAGATCATTGCTAATAATAGTATCCAAGCTTATAGCTACCAAACCCTAACTATGCCTTTTATTGGAATGCTCGACATAAAATCAAACAATTAAATGACTAATCTTTCTGGGACTATTACTCTCCTTCTCAGAAGAGATCCTATATTCGTAATCTCTTTTGCGGTTTGACAGCATCCGTTGTATTCGGACCACTCCAGTTCCCCAGAGCTACCCCCTACTGAATTCCTCAAATTCCCATTACCTTCGATTTCGGACACGGGGGTAGTTTAAATGCTCTCAAAAGTACTTGTTAAGTTGTCGAATTCTGGTTTCACACTACAGTAATACCCCCTTTTTTTAACTTGGGTTTGGGAGACAACACATAGTTTCTTAAGTTTAAGCCCATTAACTCAATTTTGCTGCTCATTGCGAGTCCTAGTTTCCAAATCACGGTTGGGAATTTAAACGCGGTATAACAGTTTCAATTATTGCAAATGTTATATAACATGTCTTAATTGTTATGGATGTGAATTTTTATTTAAAATTGATATATTTTTAAAAAACAATTTATTTATATATTTTGATATCATATTCCACTATTTTAACATTCATGAAGATTTTATATGAGCTTTGTTTGATCAATAAATTTTTTTTTTAAAAAAATCTAATATATAATGAAATTATCTTAAGAATAGAATATGGATGATAATGCCAATCAAACACTATCAAACTAAACTATAGAAATAAAATGATGAGTAATAACAAGGATGAGTTCTATAAGTGCATCATGGTAACTCCAAATAAAAAGTTTATTTAAACATAATTTTTTTCGAGTGTGTTTGCAACCAACAGCTCCTTCGAGCGAATATATTATAAACAAATATGAATAATATTAATACTTGCTGTTTGGAGTAGGTGATGGATTGAATGGCGATTAAGAAACAAAACCTGACGCGACATCCGAATGCCCTTGAAGAGGCATCTGAATGCTAAAATAAATTATTCAGAAAATGGAGAAGTGGCAGATGAATGCCTTAAAGACTGACATCCAAATATCTTCGCTGGAAATGGTGTTTCTGACCAAAAACAAGACGCAAGTTGATTGTCCGAGAAGAAAATTTGAAAAAAGTAGTTCAGGACTACTGTTATGTTGTATGGTATGTTGATTTTGACTGCTATCGTAGTCATTATTTTACGTTTCAATCTAGATAATCACAAATCATTTCTCAAATGCCAAATAAAAAAATAATGATTTGATAATCTTTTTTTCCCTTATGATGGGATTGTTTAAACCATATTTTAAACTAGGCGAGGACTGCGAAATAGAGAGCAGCAATGTACCTTGTGTTGGAAAGTGATGATCAACAAACAGTTGAAATCAAGTAGTTGTCTGATTGTTTAATTGCTTAATCTAATAAAGAACTCCGACAGGAATCAAAGAATTTTCAACCTCGGTATATATACTCTCTTTTCAATTTGAGTATAAATGTATAAGTTATTAATTGCTACTTATAAAACGTAAATTTATTCAATATATTTCAACTTTCTTTGGTCAAGTTTTTTGTGAAGGAGAAAATTCTTGGCATGTGGAATAATGTTTGCTGACAAGGAAACAAGTTACTTTCTAAGCTCATCTCAAATCTTGTAGTTAATTAAAATTTGAATTTAATGATAGTATGTTATGTTTGAGGTACATTCGTGTTATGCTGAGTTGCCAACAACCTCACCCCTCCATTATTGTAATAGTTTTGCGGTAAAATCACATAATTTTAAATACAATATATTTATAAAAATAAATATTTAATAAAAATAATAAAATACGAATACAATTAGAAGTTTTCATGACTAAGGCTGGGTTGAGTTCCGGTCGGTCTTAAATATGATATGAAGGTCATTTATGCTAGTCCAAACCTAATATCACCTGAAATCTAAACCGCGAAATTTGCTTAATCCCACCTACTTTTATAAATGGATAATCCAATCTCGTTTAAATTCGTCCATATTATTTTTTAAAAACATAATTTTTAGTAATTTAATATTTTTCTTTTATTACGTTTTAAAATTTAATTAATTTAACATATTTTTTTAATATTTATAGTATAATATTACATATATATTATTTATATGATTAAAATTATCAAAGACATAAAAATATAAAATTAATATATATTATATAATTATAAAATGGGTCATGCCGGGCCAAGCTTAAGCCTTAAAAGTGAGAGCCTTGGCTTAACCTATTTTTTAAATGGGTCTAATTTTTTTATCAAAATTTATTTTTTATGCTCAATATTTTTACACAAACCCTCTTAAATATTAAATAAACTATCAAACTTGAGAAAATAGCGCAACCCATTAACTCCTCTAAATATAACGCGATGCATAAAATTATCTAAATTTATATAACTCAAAGTGCTTGCAAGAATAATTAAAAGCTAAGGTAATAAATTCACTACACACACGTGGTGATTGGTGAGTTTTCTTATCTTACTTGTGGCTATGTTGTTTAACTGAATTTTAAGGTATGAAAAAAATGTATTTTAATTAATAAAGTTAAAATGGTAAAAAAAAGTTTTATAGCCTTTGCTTCAAAAGGTGTCAGAAATAGTTCGGTAACCCATAAGAAGCACTTAAAAAGAAAGAAAATAAAAGAACACAAACTTTAAAATAATTCAACTTTTCTACCTACATTTGTTACCCTAGAAGGTATAAAAAATCTCCACTTATAAAAAAAGGATAGTTATTTGATACACTACTAGTAGAGCATAAAAATTTTACAAGTAAATTTAATAAAATGATACATGTCCCTTAAGATATATTTAAATGAACAATAAAATATTAAATGGGATATGTGTGTCCTCACACTAACCTCGGATATGAAGTTTTTCTTCTCTGCTAGCAGTGAATTGAATAATAATTTATAAAAAAAAATACTATAGCTTAAATGAATAATAAAATATTAAATGGTACATGTGAGTCATCACACTAACCTAGCAGTGTGTTGAATAATAATTCTTAAAAAAGTTATAGAACTTGGGTAATGTCGCAAACCCTTTTTGCAAATATTATAACTAACCACTCAAAGAACCATAATACAACCTCTTTCTATTGTATATGTTTTCACTCACAAAGTAAAGCTCTTATTAATAGTTAAGCCTCCCCTTAGCCAAATGTATTTACTTGATGTGAGATTTGAATTCAATATACTTAACAAATCCTCATTTGAGTCAAAATCCTTAATTATCTTAATCTTGTTTGAAAATTGAACTTTCTTTTTAATCTTCTTCTTCTTTACTTTGTTTATTTCAAGCATTTCTCTTAGGGAGTGGTCTTCCAAATAACAAATATTCTTCTCGTTTTTTTTATCTTGTATAGCCAAGCAATTTCTTTTGTACGCTTTGCAAATCTTCCCAATTCCTATGTACTTTCACCCACGCAATGTCATCTCTCCCAACTGTAGACACCTTATTTTGTCCGGGCTAATTTTCAGCAATCTGGAGCATGGATGTAAGAGCGGACGATGATCGCCGGGCAATACGAAAACGTATTGAGGATGTCAAGAAGGCCTAGGGATCATATCAAAGGTAAATGCAAAGATGTGGCATCAAATGATGGAGTTTAAGGTATCCAGGGACAAAAGAATCAAGAAAATTCATAATTTTACTTAAATGTATCGATACATGGTTTTCATGTATCAATACAATGCTCCAACGCACTAAAAATTTAAAATGTCTCCATTTGTATCGATACAACATGTAGATGTATTGATACATAAGTCCTTGTATCGATACAGGATCTCGTGTATCGATACTAGACCATGCCAGGACGCAAACATGCATTCTGTAAAGGAATGTATCAATACAAATCAACATGTATCGATACAGTGGTTCATAGTATAAATACAATGGTTCATAGTATCGATACAGTGATCATTGTATCGATAAAATGTTCATTGTATCGATACTATCAAGGTTTTTGGACCAAATGTATCGATACA
>JBBYHO010042495.1:0-10450 GCA_038382025.1 Adansonia gregorii
CCCTGCTTCTTAAAATTGTCAAGATTTAAAATCTTCCTTTGTCAAAGTTATTTGTCATCCATGGGGATACTCCAACCCTATCTTTTCAAAGGGATACTCCAACCCTTTCTTTCAATTGCAATTAAATTCTCCTTCCTGGATTTCCATGAATATGTCAAACAAACCTTGTTTAATCAAGAAACCCAGATGCGTCTCGAAAATTATCGACTCGATTATTCCCAGTTAATTGATGTCAATAGCGAGATAAATTCCAACAGTCCATTCCTTTTCTTTATCATTGCATTGAATGATCCATGTTATGTTATTTCATTTATTATCTTACTAACATGATTTCTTTGTGATGATTATGTGCATTTATATTTTTAAAATGTTTCCAAATGAAATTAAAGGTAATGTTCCTCATGGGCATCTCTCCAGTGCCCAAAGTGGAACATTCCATTTTCAAAGTAAAATCCAGAAGTCATTTTCATCAAAATCTCTATGTTCCCCATCTCTCTGGGGCATATATGAGATTAAACTTTTTTCATGAAAACCTGGATCATTTCTATAAGATTCATGCATTCGAAGAGGGTTATATCAAAATAGTGATAATTAAGATTGAAAAATTAAAATCGAGATAAGACATAGCTAGTAAGGTACCGATTTCGGGCGTCGCGAAGAGGTTCATACCTTATCGTGCGTAACCAACTCCCGAACCCAAACGGTGAATCTTTATATTACGTAGACCACAGGATCGATGTTTTGAGTTTCGTAACTCAAAACATAGGTTTCAATAGGCATCTGATCATGCCTAGCCCAAAATGATCGGTGGTGACTCCATGCGTTGGCCATTTTGTGATGGTCATACGAGACCAATAAGATGAGTAATTCGTCTTATGGTCCCTCTCACTGTATAATAAGTCGAGAATCCGTACATTCTCGTTCTCATCACATCGCCAAAGAATAATTTTAGTCGAGAAGACATTTTTCAAGTCAGGAAAATATTTTAAGTCGTACGCACTCTTAGATCCGCGAGGATCCACCTCGGGGTACATTGTGATAGGTTGATTCCTTTAGGATAAAAAATTGATTTTCTATCTTTGTTATGATTAAAAACACTTGGAGATCAAGAAGAATATGAATCGATGAATAAAGGGCTTAGAGAAATAAGGGATTTTGTGCTACAACCTTTAGAGAGCTCTAAGGTTCTTTGCCTAAGGTTTTTTGATAGGCAGCTTATCCCAAAAAGACCTAATGATGTATACATAGGCATCTTGGACTAGGCTTAACTATTTAGTGAATGAACCAAACCCATTAAAATAGGCTTTTAGGTGGCGCAACCTCGGAGTGTTTCTTGGAGCCCAATTAAAAATATTTTAATTAGCTTATCCAAGATTAGGCCTAATAGTAACATATCATATTTTAGCCCAATAGCACATCAAGGATAGCTATACCATGTGCCTAGCCCATGTGCCTAGCCCATGAGCAAGCCCAACTTGGAGTTGTTCACAACAAAACTCTATTAACTTGAAAATTAAGGCTTTTAGCTTAACCCCTAATTCACATATTAGATAATTTAATTCATGATTAAATTTTCTAACCCAAGTAAAACAATTTTTACTTTATGTAAATAATATTAAATAATTAATTAAATAATTATTAAATAGTTTATATAATTTTCCAAATTTAATTATTCGAACTTATTTAACATTATCCCTAAAATCATGTCTACAAATAAACATTATCCTGATAAGACATTCTTATCTTTATTGCCTTATTAAGATATATCTAATTAGATTTGACAAATCTAATTTATGTCTTAGATTATTCTTAATCAAACTTATTCAATTAAGTCCTCCTTAACTTATCTTTTATTTAATTAAGTCTAACTTAATTGAACACTAGATTCAATTTAACAATTCTTTCTTATTGTGCGTGACCCGTTAGGTTCTCGACATACTGGCCATGAATGTAAATAGTACTCTATGTTTTAACACATAACTTACTATTTATAGACATAGATTATGACTGGGATCTAGCAACCTATGACCACCCAAATTTTGATAGAATGAAATGTGGCTTCTTCAAAATCTTTCAATAAACAGCCTATCAATGTAATATGGTCCCTTCACCAGATATCTCAGATGGAAGATGAGCATGGTGTAATGTCTACTCAAAGCTTTGTCCATATTAGTTCTTACAATTCATGGTTAATGATCATGAATCTATGAAGAACCATTCTTTGCAGTTCATTATGCTTTGGTTAGAGACTTTAATCCAATTAACCATAGTCAAGATCATTCGAGATATATCTCCACTGTCACTCAAAGTGGTGGATACTCTTTTGATTATTAATTTATTCTCCATATCTTTGTGTCATACCTAATGTACCCTACTTTAAGTATCTATCCATTATGGACTTGTTTCAAATAAATCTAAGTATGATACTTTACATACAAGATAACATGGTATCTCAAGTCTAAGAACTATTATACACGACTGGCACATAAGAACATTTTCTATAAAAACTTGAATGGCATACTAAAAGGAGTTATCATTCGAGGCATGTTCAGTGAACTTGTTTCCATAAAATAGGCACCCAAATGCTATCTTCAAGTATCTCATATACTTTAACTTCTATGAGATCAAAGAGTTGTGTAAATCTAATGCATGTAGGCTTAGCATATGCTTTGTGCATTGTCAATGCCTTATCTTGACAATACGACGACTAGAAAAATTTTTAGAAACATTACTTTGATGCATAAGGGTTTCATTGTCGTAACTCATTACTATTTTTGCAAGGCCATTATGTTTCAAGGGCTTCATTCAATTAGTGTTTGCATGAGTGGCAACCACGCCACTAAAATGAAAGGAAGCCTATTTTACTTTAATTTGGTAACATGTATGTGTTTAATTAACTATGTATCTCATGTCCTAATCCAACTGGTTTGAGGGCATACACCAATATTTATCCAATTTTAAGCATGTTGGGGTCATTTAGGTCATTTTCTATGATATAGGGACTTTATGCAATTTTATAAATGTTGGGGTTATTTAGGTCATGGACATTTAAGTCATTTTTCATGATCTATGGACTTTCATGCAATTTTATGTATAATGGGGTCATTTTGGTTATTTTTAATGATCTAGGGACTTTTATGCAAATTCATGTATGTTGGGCTCATTTATGTCTTTTGTTATATTGTAGGGATTTTCATGCATTTTAGAGATATTTAAGTCATTTTCCATGCCTTAGGAATTATTGTACATTGTTTTATGTATTTAAATCATTTTCTATGATTTAAGTATCATTTAATAATGGCTATGCATGTTAGGTCCATTTAGATTATTTTCCATAATCAAAGGATAATTCTTCAAATTCATGTATGTTATTTAGAGTTATTTTCATGATACTATATTAAATATATATATTTGTTTTCAAACATATAGGGCAATATCCTCGAGTTAAAATGTCCATAGGTGTGCTTCAAGCATATGGAAGTCACCTAATCAATTATTTAAACAAAGAAATACCTTCTTTATAAAAGTAAATCGAAATTTTTGAATTTTCTTGAGAAATAAAACTTTCATGTTCCTCCAAGTTTTCGGGAGGGGTATGGAAAACAATCTGATTCTCAATATTAATGGAAACTTGATTTACTTGGAACTGAAATGTAACATTAATTTTAAATATTTTAAAATATAGAAATTAAAATTAAATATTGAAAAATTAAGCCAATTTTAATTGAGAATTAGGATATTACATAATTAATGAGTACCATTTTATCAGCATTGCTAAAGAGGCATGTCTCACTATATGCATAACTAACTTATGAATATCTAGTTAATACACAAACATCAAAGTTTGTTTTTTAGGGCTTCATAACTTTCAAAAGATAAACTCTGGTAGGTGACAAATCTGACCTAACCAAAACAGATTGGTGGTGCCCAAAGTCTTTTGATTGTTTCATAATAATTATTTAAAGTTAAGCCAGATGAGTGATTCGATCCAACAATTAAGTCCCATTCCAATATGAGAAAAATAAAATAGCAATTGACCCATCTAAGTCTGGCGTGTTGGATTTGTGTTTGACAAGTTACGACAGATGTATCCCAAGTTTATGGCATAAAATGGTAAAAAATCATAGTCCAAAGTCAGCTCATTACTTAAACCAACTATGACCCACCTTGGGAGGGTTTCAGAAAATAATTTTCTAGCATCCAAGCAAGAAAGCTTGTTGTCAAACACTTAGTAAACTAAGCATAAAATCATCTCCAAGAAAGCAATATAATCGAATCTAACATAGGAAAATCACCAAACATGCTTTTATAATCCATATTCAATTTATCAAACATCTAATAAACTTATTAGATCATTAAATTACAAAGAAAACATACAAGATTATGAACTACTTATCATGACCGAATTTAACAAAGATTTGATCATCACTATCAAATTTTTTCATCAATAAAAACAATAAATCATCAATATAACTCCATCATTTGAAGTAAAAATACAATTTAAAAGATGTAGAGAATATAAAGAACTAAGTTAAGAAAGAACAACTTATTTTATTTATAATGGCGGGGTTTTTTTATTCATCACCCATATGCAACTCTTGCATTCAACATGGCATTTTTTGCACCATAATACCTTACTTAGTAAAGTCCATGATGCCCTTGTCCCTTGATAAAAATAAAAGCAAAATGTTAAGCCACATTAGCTAATCAAATTCAACCATGGTGCAAGTCTGGTACATTTTTCTTCCTTGTCCAATTGATTTTTGCTCGATTTTTAAAATTTTCAATAGAATACTTCGCTATTTTTCGTAAATATCCTTTGATGATATTCTTCCAAACAATGTGAATTTTTAGGTCTGGAATTTTTGAATTAAGTTCTCAAGAATTCATTTTCTAATGTTTCCTTCAAACCCAAACTTAATTGCACCACTTTAACCTTCTCTCCATGCTCAATTTCACTATATTGCGATCAATTTCGAATTCTAGGTTACATAACTCTTCAAATTTAAAAGTCAATCTTTCTTCTCGTAGTTGACTTTTGACCTTGATTTCATTTTACTTTTGGCTTTTAACTTTGCTAACTTTAATCCCAAAATCGAATTTAGCTATAAATTGCAAAAGTTTGACCTTAAAAACTGATGCTTCTTTGATCTAGTTTCTTTCCATAATTGCTCTATCTTCTCCAAGGCTTTAACAAGACAACTCATGTCTCTTGCTTTCTTTCTCCGTGATCCAAATTCTTGGATTAAAACCCCAGGAATCATTTTTTTGCTGTTTCCCTTAAAACGAACTCAATTGCATTACCTTAATCTTCTTTCCATGTTTAATTTCACTATCGTGTAATCAACTTAGAATTCCAAGTTCTCTATCTCTTAAAATTTGAAACTCAACCTTTTATCCCACATTTGAGTTTAAATTTGACTTTTGTTGATTTTTTTGTTAACTTTTCCAATGAAGCCTTTTCATAATTCTAGTGGACTCAAAATTTTAGCTTGCCTTCATGGAATTTCTCCTCATAAGTGGGCATGGTCAATTTCACTACTTGACTTTATTCGAGGATTCAATTTCAAGAGTTTTTATTTTAGGCCTTGATTGACTTTGGTTTGACTTTAAAAATTAGGCCTTATTTGACTCTAATTACTCTAATTGACCATCCTATCTTGTTTAGGAAAGTGAATTAAGTTGAGGGTATATTTCTAATTTCAATTTCTCATTCTTCTAATTTTAATTTTTCCAATTTGGCATATATTCCAGTTTATTCAATTAAATCCATTAAACAACCTTTTCCACCAATCTAGGTCTTTGAATGCATTTCAATCCTTTAAATGGTTCATGTTATAAATGATACTTTATTCGAGAGGGTTCGAGTTAAAAATTTTGTTAGACATGTAGAACTAGGAAAAATTGATAAAAGGGCCGGTACAAAATTGTATGTCTGTGGTTGCCTCTCTTTGGTTATTGCTAAGAATCAAGTCCAAGGGAAAGACTATAGACATAATTTTGTTTGAGATATAAAAGGCTTTACTACCTAAAAGGGCTTTTGGAGTGCTTGCTTGCCCATAATACCAACTTTGGTAGGCTTTTCTTGATCTAGCTATGTTAAGTTAATTTCACTAAGCTTTTTTTAAGCCGATTACGTTAGGCTTTCTACATCAAGGTGCCAATTTCACTAGGCTTACAACATGGCCAGCTACATTAGACTTTCTATGTCGGGTTCAGCCTCCCTTAAAGAGCTAACTTTATTAGCCTACATTGGACTTTCTTTGTTAGGCTTAACCTCCCTCAATATGCCAACTTCACAAGGCTTACAACATGGATACATTGGACTTAACTAGCTATAAGCGAACTTCAGTGGAGTTAAACCTGCTAGCTATGTTGGGCTTAACCAATTATAGGCCTATTTCACTAGAACTAAACCTACCAACTATGTTGGGCTCAACCAACTATGGGCTAACTTAACTAGGGCTAAACCTGCTAGCTATGTTAGGCATAACCAACTATGGGACAACATCACTGAGGCTAAACATACCAACTATGTTAGGCATAACCAACTATGTGCCAACTTCACTAGAGCTCAACCTACCAGCATGTTAGGCTTAACCACTATAGGCAATTTTACTAGGGCTAAACCTACTAGCTATGTTAGGCTTAAGCAATTATATGCTAACTTCACTAGGGCTAAACATGCCAGCTACATTGGGCTTGACCAACTATGGGCCAACTTTACTAGGCTAAACCTGCCAGTTACATTGGGCTTAAACACTATGGGCCAATTTCACTAGAGCTAAACCTACCAAATACTTAGGTGTAGCATTTAATCCTAGAAAAAGTTTATCCTGCAAAATCCTTGCACAATTTTTTTCTAAAGAGGTACGAAAATTCCTCAAAAATGACTAAACAAATCATAACCCAAAACTAAATTTGCTCATTCTCTTTCTCTCTTTTTTTTTTCAATTTTTGGATGCATTCAACTAGAAACTAAAAGTAAAAGGATTAATAAAAGTTAAGGATGTCACCACCAAAAACTTAACCACATAAAATTTTGGATATCGTCACCTAAGGGTTAAGTTCATTTCAACTATCTTTATTGAAGAGTTAAATTTTAGATGTTACCACCAGAAGCTTTGGATACAGCACCAAAAACTTAAATTTGTTTCAACTATCACTACTGAAAACTTAAATTCTAAATGTTACTAGTAGAAGCTTTGGTTACACCACTAAAGACTTAAATATGCAACATTTTGGTTATCACCAATGGAAGTCTTAACTCAACCAATTCACTTTTGAGATGCTTTGGTTTTCACCACCAAAGTCGTGAATGTTGGATGCTCCCACCAAAAGCTTCATATATGCCACCAAAGTCTTGTATTAGTTTTAGCTATCACCACTAAAGACTTAAATTCTAGATGTCAGGATCAGAAGATTTGGATACACCATTAAAGAATTGAATTCATTTTGACTATGACCACCAAAGAATTACCTTTTGAATGTCACCACAAGAAGCTTTAAGTAACACCACTAGAAAGTTAAATTTGTCTCAATTATCACCATCGAAAACTTGTAAGTGTACATGGCTAACAAAGGTTGAGGTAACTGCATTTACCAAACAAGCGAAATGATATAATATTCCTAGAAATAATGTTATTGCTTAATGAAATCAAATGATGCAAATGCAAAGATAAACACTAATGTATACGATTGCTAAATGGTGTACAAGCAGATGCACAATGATGCATATGCCTTCCATAATAATCCAAATGCACATAAAAAGATGCATGTGTAATTGCCTATAAGTAATATGAATGCTTTAAGGTGCAAATGTAAAGATGGCATAAACGCTTCATGGAATGAGTAGATGCAATTAATCATAAATGATGTGAATGCTCGATGGCCCTAATTAATGCCAATGCTCATGATATGACACAAAAACAAAAGTCAATAATGATGCAAATACACATAAAATAAGACAAATGCACATAGAATAATGTATATGTTGATGAATAATGAAGTCAATGCACATGAAATGATGCAAATCCAAAGTCAAAAAAGATGATATGCATATAAAACGGTGCAAAGGCCAAGTTAAAAAAGATGCATTTGCACGTGAGACTAAGCAAATCAAATGTCAACTAATGGTGTGAATACACATGAAACAACGGCATTTTTACCACCCACATGTAGCTCTTGCATTCAAAATGGCATTTTTACGCCACCAAGATATCTAACTTGAGTGAAGCCCATGAAGCCCTTATCCCTTGGCAAAAATTACAACAAAACATTGGGCCACATTAACTAATCAAATTTGGCCATGGTGCACTATGTGACTAATCTTGTACATTTTTCTTCCTCATCTAACTGGTTCTTGCTCGATCATGGAAATTTTTAATTTGATGTTCCCCTTTGTTTCATAAATATCCCTTGACAATATTCTTCCAATTCAAGTCCTAGACTTCTTGGATTAAGATCTTAGGAATTTGTTTTCTAATGTTTCCTTTAGACCCAAACTTAATTGCACCACCTTAACCTTTTATCCATGCTTAATTTCACTATAGTGCAATCAATTTAGAAACACCAAGTTAAATAACCCTTTAAATTTGAAAGTCTACTTTTCATTTTATAATTGACTTTTGACTTTGGTCATTTTAAGTTTGACCCTAAAAATCAAGCCTTCTTTGATTTTGCTTCTTCCAATAATTGTTCTATCTTTTCCAAAGACTCTAAAAAGTCAACTCATGTCCCCTGTTCACTTTTGTAGTGACTCGAACTTCTCAGATTAAAAACTCAAGAATTTTTTTATGGTTTCCTTTAAAACTGAACTTAATTGCGCTAGCTTAAATTTCTTTCCATGTTCAGTTTCACTGTGGCACAATCAATTACAAATTTCAAGTTCTCTATCTTTTTAAATTTTAACGTCAACTTTTTGACCCACGTTTGAGTTTGACTTTTTAGTTTACATTTTTAATGAAGCTTTTCCATAACTCCAATGGACTCAAAATTTTACTTTGCTTTTCATGGTATCTCTTCTTACAAGTGGATATGGTCAATTTCACTATTTAAATTTTTATCGGAGGCTTTAATTTTTGGTGTTTTCATTTTAGTCTCGATGATAATGGTTGGACTTTTGAAATCGGGCCTTGATTTAACTTTGATTACTCCAATTGACCATCTTATCTTATTTGTAAGGGTGAAATAAATTGAGGATGTATTTCCAATTCCAATTTCTTATTCTTTTAACTTTAATTTTTTGATTTAGCACATTTTATAGTTAATTCAATTAAGTCCATGCACCAACCTTTTCCACCTAATTAGGTTATCTAATACATTTTAATTCTTTAAACGAGTCTTGTTATCACCGATACTTGATCTAAGATGGTCCAAGTTGAGAAAATTTAGTGGGCACATAGAACTTGGAAAAAATAATTAAAAAACTTAAACAAAATTAGATGTCAATAATGATAATAACAAAGAGTAAATCAAGTTTAGATTGATAAAGGAATGTTTTTCGTGTCAGCCGATGATTAACTAAATGGGATTTTTGTAAATTGAAAGTCCAATTCTCTATTAGAAACAATACTGATCTATGACATTACAATATAGAGACTTATAGCGAAACCTAATCAATAATTAGGTTAAAAGTTATGCTTTGACACCTGTATCAATTTCAAACATGTCAATTCTGACCTGAACTTGAAAAACCCAACCAACCCAACCAAATCTAAATCTCACTTAACCCTATTTGACCATAAAGTCAATAACCTAAAATCGACCAACCCAAATCCAAGAATGACCCGAACATAAAATAGCCTAAACTCGAAATAACCCAAACCTGAATTGACCCAAACAATACCCGATATAGTCTAAACCCAAAATGACCAAAACTCGATAAATCTGATTATTAAACCTAATTGACCTATGTTAAGCTTGAATTTAGTTTTGATATAACTAACAAACTTAAGTTAAATTAATATTCGACCTTGTACTTATGTTTAAATTGAAAAAGATCCTTAACAGTACTAAGGCAATCCATTGAGATGTGTTTGAGTCAACCAAAATGATTTTACAAATGAATTTTGAAGACCAATATCGATACCAAGAACATGTGTATCGATACTATGCATAAACCCTCAAGTGTATCGATACAATGAACATGAGTATCAATACATATTGCCAGGTATCGATACTGGGTCCCTGAGTATCGATACAATGCTTGGCAGTAGCCTACGTTTGGTTGAAACCCTCATATGTGTCAATATAACTTGCTATGTATCGAAACTCAGCTTACAGTATCGATATAGGAAGTTATAACGACTACTTTTTAAGTTATATATCGATACCATTGGTACTGTATCGATATAGAAGTACAGGAACAACGAGAAATAACACTTGTAAAGGCTCCAACGGCTATATTTCTTCACCAAATGTTCCCAACAGCTAGAATCATGATCAAGGC
>JBBYHO010042506.1:0-10450 GCA_038382025.1 Adansonia gregorii
ATATGTAATTAGACGTCTCAAAGTTTTGAATACATATATTGTGTCATGTATATAGTACTGTATTTTCATTTTTATTAAAATGTTTTGTATCCAGAATTGCGGATTCTTGGTAGCCTCATCTATAGATACATGTCTAAAGTGGGTTACAACTGTGAACTATGCAGATCTTGTTTTTATAACAAAAGAATGCCAATGCGAATCACACGTCCATGGTCTGGTGGTCAGGACATTGGACTCTGAATCCAGTAACCCCAGTTCAAAGCTCGGTGGAACCTTTTTTCCTTTTGAATTTTCATTTTTCACGATTAATAATGTATTTCAATGGAAATACACCCTCCCCCCCCCCCCCAAAGAAAACAATTTTCATTGCACAAAATGGACTATAAACAAAAAATCAATTACAGATGTAATTGTAGCTTTTCTTTTAAACACAAAATAAGCTGTCAAAAAATAAAAATATGAATCACAATGGTCAATGGAGTGACTTCACCAAAATTCAATATATTTTTTAATATAGTTATACATAAAAAAAATTTCAAAAACATGTTGAATAAATTTATGTTGAACACGTATTTATATTTGATGTATACGCCTATGTTCATAGAAGATATGTGCCTCAAGAAACCCTCCCAATTCAATGGAAATATCACCTTGAAACCACATTTATCTACAAAAATAAGAGCTTCATTAGATTCCAACCAGCAGGCACCCAGAGGGGAAGCCCGCCAGCTGCTGCTTTTCATTGAGAAAGAATTGAGAACAAATTAAACTCCCTGCTAGTCATGATCCTGTCCATCTATATCTTGTGCTTTGGGTGGCGGCTCCAGGAATATCTCCGTGGACTGCCATCTACGTGACGTTGAATGGTCACCTCTGCCATTCTGAGCACTGCCCATTGAACCTGTCGTTCCCGAATGTTTGAGACTGCCTCTGCCTTCCGCTCTAGCAGTGGAGACCGCTGGGATAACTGTTGCATCCGAAAAGCTTTGACGCTAGCTACCGAAAAGAGCAGCACTCCAAGATCCTCTCGAGGAGTTTGTTCTGAGCCTTTCTGAGCTTGAAGCATCTTCCCTAACCATTCTCAAAGGATTCTACAAAGATTGGAGAATATATGTCATTACGGGCCATTTGGAACGGTTCGGATTGAGACAATACCTGGCAATAATGGCTATGGCATAAACTTCCTCCAATAGATTCTCGTCCACGAGTAGAGACGGATCCAAAATTTTTGTCACGAGTTCCTTATCGTATATGCTGATATATGGTAGTGTCTGTTCAAACCATTCCTTCATCTGGGTATCATTGGATGCACCGATGTCCAGCTTACCGGTTACGAATCCAAGTAAAACACCATAGATGAGCCTGGTCATTTTACAAATAAAAAAAGAAATTTCAGAAAAAAAAATATCTTGAATTTGAAGAAAAGCTTTTATCGTGTTTTCAAATCCACCCATAGAGAATAAACAGCTAGGAGATAACAATTGGTATTGAAAATAAGCATGAAATCTTACAAATAAAATGTGCGCAGACCTGAAGATTGTTCAGATGACCTGCATGCAACAAAGAAAAAAAAAAACGTATGGCGACCTTTATCAAGTAAAAGAAGCGAGGTAGTCAGTACCGGTGGATGTACAATTTTTATTATGGTACATATACATATTAGTATTAGTGTGTTTCGATATATCGTTCGGATTTATTAGAGTTTGAATATTTTTAATTTATATATATAAAAAATATTTTTAAATATAAAATAAATAATATTAAATATTCATCAATTATATATAATGTTCTAAAAAAAATTTCATCAAATATAAAAAAAATCAATCTCAGTGAAGTAGTAAAGTTGAAAATTTTTAATAATCATTAAATTTATGAGTAATTATGTCTAAGATTCATCAAATTTATAAGTAATTATATATATTATTCATCAAATTTAATATCAGTATTGGTTTAATTTTTTTTACAAGCTTATATTATGTACCGGTTGGTACAGCTATTTTCGGTCAGTATTATCGAAAAAGGCCGACACCTACGAGTACAACAAGTGTAGACTGAAATCAAAATCGAAATAAAATCAACTATTATCAATATCATTATATATTAAAATTAATACATATTAATCAATACGATCGATACCGATACGGTGCCGATGACTATGAAAAGAAGCACAAAAAGCATGAAATACGACTCGGTACATTTTGTTTGAAACGGCAACAATACCCAAAGTGAAAAAGGAGAGGCAGAAATATAATACGCTATTCGGTAAATACTAGGTTTACAGTGAATGCTGGCATCTACGGGCCTGGCATTGCTCCGGATTTGAAACATCCAAAGTCTATGCCTGTCTTGTAGATCCTATAGCAAAACGGCTTATTTGTAGATATTTATATTCAAAATTTATATTTATTAAATATTATTTTTTAAAATAATTATATTAATTATTTAAGTTTCAATAAAATTATAGTAAAAAATAAAAAGAAAAAAAATGTTTCATAAATCTAAAATAATCTAATCATGTCCGAAAAGAACACTAATCTAACTTGCTGTTGTTGCATTCCCTTTGATGTTCCTACTCTTTTTTTCTCTTTTTCATTTTCTTATTCCACGATTCGCACGTCCCTTGAAAAGGGTATTCTAGCTAAAAGTTGTCTAATTTGTCTTTATTGTATCATCCAATTAATTCAAATTACATAAGGAAATCTCTCATGTTTCATGATCTCCTTGTCCCCTTTCCTCCCTTCGGTTTCCAAGAGCCATGTTCTTCTTTTTTTTTTTTTTTGCTTTTGCCAGGAATGTGCATTACAATTTACAGTTAGACGTCCCAAGGTGGGATAATCTATTCAATTCAACAGATTTGATTTGTGTAAATTAGATTTGGTTAAAAATTTTTTAATTTGATTTAATCTATTTTAATATACAAATATGTAAAAAAAAATTTAATTTTGTAATAAATATACAAATATGTACAAATAAATTTAAAAAATATTTTTATTTAAATTTAATTATGAATAATTATATAAATATGTACAAATAACGAGATAGTTTTTTGAGCTGATTCAACACAGGTAAAGAAATAAAAAATTTCTATACAATGATCCATAAATACCTCTATTTATGGTGCTTACATAAAAGAGCATCCGAAAGATTAATTATATTTTAAATATTAGATTTTGTTAATGAACATCTTAAAAATATTTTTTAAATTTATTATTTATAATAATATTTTTATTCAATGCATTAAAAGTAATGGACAAAATTATTAAATATTATATTGAATATAATATTATTAATAAAAATAACATATTAAAAACTCGTATTTCCGTGGACCTCATTGTGGGTGCTGATCATATATATACATGATTGGCCCTTTGAATACTCTTTTTAAGTCTTAAACTTCATTATGTAATATTAATTAATAAAATACTCTCATTTACAGCCATTTTATAATACATATTTAGTAGCGTTGTGAAATTTACATTAATATAAAATATGTTAAAAATAATTATAATATGATAAAATATACGAATATAATATGAATACATGAATTATTAGATCTAAATTAAACAATCAGATTTGCTTTTGGTTGTCAATAGATTTAATACTTTTGAATGCAATACTAAAAAAATTAATTAAAATATATAATATAATATGATCGAATAATACAAATGCTATATTAATATAAACAAACGCGTTAAAATATATAATATAATTTTGTTAACTTGTTGCAATCTAGATAACATTTCAAATACAATACGACATAAAAAATAATAACATAAACATAATAAAAATAAATAGATTAGGTATAAACATAATATAAATACATGAATTATAAGGTATAATATTATCTTTTAAATAATCCAAGGATGTTAAGGCCTGATTGAGCTTGAACTTGATAGTTTGGAGGAGCTACCAGAAGTATGGCTGATTAAACTTGTCCATTGTAGAAAAACATCAAAGAGACGTCAAAGATAAAGATTTTCAAATGTGTTTTGATATTTAAGTCAATCAAATATTGAGAAGGAAAAGCAGTCAATGAAAAGAATGTTAACGGAGAGAATATGTTCATGATATTATAGTTTGTGCTTTACTTAATTTACTTACAGCTAAACTTTGTGTAACTATCTTCCTTACAGGTATTAATATAAACATATAAATTATCAGATCAAATTCAAACATAAAGAAGAATAAAGGCAAAAGAAGCTGGTTTATTTAGCTCAGAATTAGATTTGGCCCCGTAATTAATGATGCCGTGAAAGTGCAATCTTTTTGGATGGGAAAGCTACCAACATGTTTTGCATTTTAAAGTAAATCAGAATCCTATTTGATGCTGAAAAAACAATGATACAAATAACTGACGAGCAAAGTAGACCTATTTAAAAGTTTACTCATTTGTTTGATTTATTTAGATCAGATTTTAAATAAGTTTTTTTGTTAATTTGAGTCAACTTAAATTAATATTAAATAATTAATAAAATATTTAAATTTAATTATAAAATATATAAATTTTAATATAAAATAAATTTTAATTTTTATTAATTATGAATAATATAATACATAAGTAATGTGAATGAACTTAGATTAAAAACAGATTTGAATAAAAAAATTTAAATTTTTTGAGTTATGACCCAACCCGTAAACACGTCTACGCAAACGAAGAAGATTCCATTTCATGCCACAAATTTTTTTCATTTTCGTTTTGATGTAATCAGAAATAGAAACGCTGGGCTAAGAGCGTCAAATGTAAAAAAATAAATAAGTAATTGTTAAGTAAGAAATAAGAATATACATATACCTATTAAACATTTTAATAAAAGTAAAAAAATTTACTTATTATGAATATCTTAAAAGCATTTTTAAATATTATAATAAATAAATATCTTAATTAACTTAAGTATTTTATGGCATTCTTAACAAAATCTATTAAGAAATAGACGTTTATGCAATTCTTTTTAATTTCATTAATTGATTAATTTTGTTCATTATTTTCTTTTTGCAATTGCCCTAGGATCAAGCACCTGTAAACAACGGTGTGATTTGTTAATAAAGTATTACATCTTTTAATTTTAATTTTAATTTTAATTTTAATTTTAATAATCAAATTTTTTTTAAAATATTAAATTTTTTTATTATTTGTCGATAATTGGATATCTATTGCCAACATTTTAGTTTGATATTATCAACACGCTGAGCAAAATTTTTTTCATACACATTAAAACAATCATACCAAAACAATAGTACGATTGAATCTCAAAGTAAACTCAATTAATTTATCAATCACTCTTGAATTAATATTTAATAAATTTAAAATTCGAATATAAATATTTATAATATTTTTTTCAGAGTGAAGTTTAGGGAGATTAAAAAACAAAATTTATTAAACATCTTAGTGGCATCCATGAATAAAGAGCAACGCTAGCTTCCAACAATATATATATATATAGTACAAGTATAGGGAGATTAAAATCTTTGTCAAGTAGTGATGATGATCAAATAACTATGTATAGTTGGTACCAATAATTTGATGACTTTTTCGTTTGGTTGTTAAGTGATATTATATAATACCCTATTTGTCAAGTCTTTAAATTTTTTATAATTTTATATTTTAAATTAGATTATTCTTTTAGATTGAATGTTTAATTATGAGAACAAAATTTATGTTTTGTTATGTTATTCATTTCCAATACACTTTTAATTTGTCACGTTATAAGCTATTATTTCTAAATTACACGGAATGAGGTTCCTTAAATGATGTTTCGACATATTTATTAAATTTTAAATTATGTATTATTTTATATTTAAGTTGGACCTCCTCACTTATTATCAAGTTTTAGGTTAAATGCTAAATATAATATTAAAATCTAATTTTTTTCCTTCTTATGTATTATCTCGTTTAAGTTTATCATATGATCGATGCTCTATGCTTTTTTTTTAACCTAAAAGCGTTGAGACATAATAAGTGATATTAATTCATATTTTTTAAAATCTAATATTTAAGTTACAATTTTCACTCATTATGGTTGATTTTTTAAATTAAATACTTAATTGTAATGATGTTGATTTTCAAGTTCAAATGATTGGATGAAATAAAACCCCAATGGGTTCATTTCCTTGATTGTTTAGTCCTTTTTATGCTGATGGAATCAACATAGAAATTTTATTTTAAAAAAAATTAAGAAAAAAATCCCTTTAGATTTCAATAAAATTCGAATAATCCTTTTATATTTCTTCAAATCAGCTAATAGATTGATTGGTAAGGTTGTAAAAATAGTGAAGAAAAAAGAAAAATAATGAAAATTTAGAGGTTGACTATACATTAATTTTGAAGGATATTTATTTAAATAAAGTTTCTTTCGTGGATAAACTATTAGAATGAATTAAAAAAAAAAAAAAGTAAGTCAACATATATTTTCCATCACAATCTTAAATCTTAATCCAAATACAAATAACACTTGGTTTGTCACTTGGAGTAGTACCGTTTGGATCAAGTCAATGAATTAATCCTTAACAATTTTATAGTTTTTGAAATCGAAAATCAGTTATTCATAGACTAAAATATTAAAAAAAATTAAAATTATTTTATTTTTATTATTTGTTTTGTATAAAAGACGTCAAAGCGTAAAAATAATTAAAAAAAAGCTTAGGAGTAATGGGATTGGAACCTTATATTTACTAAATATCGGATTATAAAGATAGTTTCGCTTCGTTTTATCAATTAAAAATTGATTATATAAAAAATATTACAATTAAAAATGAGTTGTCAATGTTACAAACGTGTCAAATTTTTTTTGATTTTATTGAGTGTAATTATAAGATTATAATACAAAGAATTGTAATTGATGTTGTTCGATGAAAAAGGCAAACTCAAAATTTAACTCAACGAGTTCATGAAATTAATTATAATCTAATAAATTTAAAGTTTAAATTTCAGTAACTTTTTGTTTATCTTAAATTATTTTTTTTTTTTTTTGTAAAAGAAATATGTTTTGGGCTGTTTTGAAAAGACAAGGGCTTTGCCCAAATAAAAAGAGTAGTTGGGCTGAGTTGGACGGGTCTCTCTTCATATTCCATCGGGCCCTCGAGTTTTTCAAAGCATGCGTTTTGGAGTGTCCCGGACCTAGTGCCATTCTCCATCACTTTCCTTTCTTTTCTCTACGTTTTTTACCGACTGAATCGATATTATTAGGTTGATTTAAATATTACTTGATTCTATATATAATATTAAATAAAATTAATTGTTATTTCAATTGATTAATGTGATCCGATTTTTTTTCATTGTCGTTCATGCTAAAATGTCACATTTCCCGAACCTGGGGGCCGGGGGGGGGGGGGCACGAAAATGGTGCACGTCCATGGATTCATACGTTCGTAGCTTAAGCGAATTGGATTCTCTTGCTGAGCTCATTTCTTGCTTCCTGACTCTGTTAAGGGTTTAAATATGATCTTTCAACTTGCTGTACAACTTGTAAGATTGCAACATGTGTCATGATAACAAATGAAATCAAATGCATTGTGATGCAACATAATTAGAAAAAAAAAATAATGAAATACCTCTATAGCATTTTGAAAAATATTCAACATCTACCTTTTAGATCACTTGAAAAGCCTCTTGCATTTAGAAAAATTCTCATAGGAAAAAAAAAAGAAAAATAATATAGAAAAAATTAAATTCAATAAAAGCAAAAATAAAAACAAATACACTCAAATTTCTAATATTTATAAAAAAAATCACAAAATGAAAAATATAAAAAAAAACCCCATAATAAATTTGCAAAATTGAATAGATAAATACAATCTACCATTAAACAAATATGAAAATAACAAAACAAATAAATTCAGAAAAAAAATAAATGAAAAAATGAAAAAAAAAGAGATTATTTTTATTCTATTGTCTAATATTACATATTAAAAAAATATAATTTTGTTAAATAAATAAAAATATAAAACAATCTATTACAAATTTATTTGTTTTGACATGGTAAGAAAAGTTTATTTATATGTCGTTTACAATTTTGCATCCAATTTATAATTAGAATTCAACTTAATAATTAATTAATCATACTTTTTCAAGCTAAAAAATTACATTTCTTTTCCTCTCTATCTTGATCATGCTTTATTTAGGACAAAAATAATGACAAGTTGACATTTAAACTAAAACACATCTGCTAACACTACTATGATCATGCTTCATATGTTTGTGTTAATTTCATAAATATAAATAAAAAATAGTAAATATGTCAAAATTTTAAATAAGAATGTAATAATATATTAAACATATTTTTTAATCGTATTTATTACCTTATATATTTATTTATTTTTGTATTTTCTGGGGTTCAAAAAAATTAATAATTATAGGAGCAACTATAACTCGTGTATCATGTGATTGTTAGACGCCCGTGATTGATTTCATATTAATCATTGACCTTTGGAATAAAGAAAAGGAATTGCATAAAGCAGAAAAATAGATCGATTAAGTTATTAGCAATGGTAAATTTCTCAAAAATTCGAAGGAATTAACGTACTGACAGAGAATTAAATAATAATTTTAATACGATATTATAATTATTATTTTATATTTTTTTGTTGTCGATATCTATTGTAACTATTTGTTGTAATATTTATTATGTTTGTAATTATAATAAATACATAATAAGATAAGAATGTATTACTATCACAATTTAAATCATAAGAGAAAGTTCACAGTTCATATTTAATATCTATATAGTAGGTAAAGTTCTAGCATTATACATACTGAAAGGCTTCTTTCAGACATTGAGCCAGAAAAATAGAGACAAAAGGAGAAGAATATGAGCTTCTTGAAGTTATGCAAGTTCTTTTTGCATGGGCTGTTGAAGTTAGTTGGGTTAAGCCCCCAAAGGATCGAGATCGAGCCAGGGACAGTCGTGAACATTTGGGTCCCAACCGAAGCCAATAACAACACCACCAGCAAACACCTAGAAAAGCCAGCCGTGGCGTTCATCCATGGCTTCGGCTTCGACGGCATCCAAACTTGGGCTTTTCAGGCCTTATCTTTCGCAAAAGAATACTCCGTTTACGTCCCAGATTTGATCTTCTTCGGCGGTTCCGTCACCGACAAGGCGGAGAGGTCAGCGGCCTTTCAGGCTGAGTGCATGGCCAAGGCGTTGACGAAAGTAGGGGTCGAAAAGTGTACCCTGGTGTGTTTGAGCTATGGCGGAATGGTTGGTTTCAAGATGGCCGAGATGTACCCGGACTTGGTTGAGTCCATGGTCGTGAGCTGCTCTGTTATGGCCTTGACTGACTCGATCAGCAACGCTGGACTTCAGCGCCTTGGGTTCTCGAACTGGGAAGATAATTTGCTTCCCGTCTCGGTCGAGGGCACAGAGACCTTCTTGCAAATCTCTACTTACAGTTCGCCAAAGTTACCTAATTGGATTTGCAATGACATTTTGGAACAGGTAATAGGTTTGATTTCTTTCAATTCAATTTTAAAAAACTTTAAAAATCTTAAATATATTAGATTTATATTCGATTCATTATCAATGTATAAATTTATATACTAATAATAAATCACGTAATTTCAACTACTAAAAAACATAATTATTAGTATTTATTCTATTGTTTAATTTATATATTAATAATATATAAAATATAAATCTAATATATTAAATGGATCGATGCAAGAAAATGCACTTTCAATGTTGTTTAATTAAAAAAATAAATCTCTTGCATTGCTAAATAAAGTTTTTAATTATTTAGATTTGAATTACAAGTTTTATACATACTAAAACTCTCTATATCATAGAGGCTGTCTTGTTTACATAATTATCCCAAAATAATATTTCGTTTATTTGAGAAGTAAGTCTAATTTAAGACAAAAATTATAGAACAATAAAAGCTAAAATTAAATTTATTTTTTTAAAAACTTGTACACTTAAAATTAGACTCTATAATCTCTCTCTCTCTCTCTCTCTCTCTCTATATATATATATATATATGTATATATAATTTAATGAATAATTGATAGGTATGGATATCGGTTATTTAATATGGTTAGATGAATATAATATAAGTACTACTTTAATATATTTGTATAGTTAATTAAACTCTTGGAAGTATGCATTTCATTGGGAGGGACATATTATTTTAAAGAAAATTTATCTTTTATTATTTTTTATAATTTGGCAATTATTGTAGGGGATGTTTAAAAATTACAGAAAGGAAAAAATGGAACTCCTAAAGGCTATGGCCATTTGTGAGGAGGAATTTACTGTCCCTTGTTACCAACAGGTAAGTAGCATTGTCTTATATTTATTTGTCTTTTTTTAAAAAAAAAAATTGAATGAATTTTTTTATATATAAATTTGACGAAACTATTAATTGAATACTAGTTAAATTCATAGTTATAAATTAATAACATTTAAAAAATTATTAATATGCAGTTATATTGAAATTAAAAACTTGTTGACATTAA
>JBBYHO010042590.1:0-10445 GCA_038382025.1 Adansonia gregorii
AATACCAGTTTTTCTTAACAAAAGTTTATGACAAAATTTCTTGATGAAAGGATTTTGACACTAGTTCTTGACAAAATTCTTGACAAAGCTTCTAACAAATGTTCTTGAAAAAAGTTTTTGGTGATAGTGTCTAGACAACAATTTATTAACTCTAGCATTTGACAGTAGTTGCTTGATAAAAAGGGTTTTAACATGAGGCAATGAGAAGAAAAAGACTTACCTGAAGGCACTTAGTTTGCGAAGCTTAGAGTTCTTACTAGGAATTTCTTAGAGGTTCAACAAGCCTAGCTTGAAGTGATACTGTAAAAATGATGATGTATGATGGTAATATGAATGCATTATGTGGAATGCTATCATGATTGCATAATATGAAGTCTAATATAGGAGATAGCTGTAATTCTCCTTGTACGTCATTCAGACTCTCGTAGGGATGGCGATTTGATGCGACTATAGATGAAAATTTTTTTTGAACCTCGCTAGTGATTGTAGGTTGTCCCAGCTCCACTACGGATATGACCAAAAATTTAGTCTCAAGAATTTGGACTACTGCATTTCTCGATTTGAGATATTCAATCTTTTCTTGACAAATAAAAGGCATTTTCAACAATTTGGAGACTATTTGACTGATTAAGTTGATGCCTCTGGTTTTGATAAGATTCTGATGATTGCATAGGTTGATTTTTGGTTAGCCTAAAATGGCATTTCTTGAGATGAGGCTTGTGAAAGCAAGAAATGGCTTGGTGTATAGTCATACCAATGGGTGCTTGGACGTGAAAAGTGCACAACCTTGATGATTGGGGCATAAGTAGAGTTCACTGTGGTTTTCTTTTCCTTTTGATCTAATATCAAGATATCTTGATGCATGTTTTAGTTGATTATTAAACATTATCAGTTAAATAACAAATGCAATATGAATTGCATAGGGGTAAAAAGAAATAAGACAATATTTATTCATGACAACAAAAAGACATAACTCAATATACTATTTGACAAGCAATTGATAAGGTAGTGAGAAAGATGATCTTTTGGGTAAAAGATGCTTCTGACAATCATGACATTGATGCTTTTTAGGTGTTTTTCAGAATCATTCTCAAACAATGACTGTGCCTAGTATAAGTTGATATTTAAAGATCTCTAGCATTGCTTTGCACTATTCGATGGATGCTCTTGGTTCATGCCATATTGAAATTGATCTTCTCAAGTTGCCCTTGCGAGTTTTCAATTATAGTCGGGTTGGCTGCCTAGATGCCCTTTTCAGATTTTTATTTGAACCCTTTTTTTAATTTTTTTTTTACTTTTTTTTTGTTGTTTATTGTTTGTTTTTTATTTTTTTGTTTCCTCTCTTTTTTTTGAAGGATGCCTTTTCAGTTTTTCACCCTTTACGTGTAATATTTTTTAGGTAGAATCTGAGTTGATTGGGTTGGGCAAGACATTACCATCCATTCTAACAAGATTAAGTTATTTTCGAAGAAGGCTTGCTTCACGACATATGGTTTTTCCTACTTATGGGTCCACTTGCCCTATGCATCTTTATGAATTAGGAGGATCTTTTTCAATACCAATTCACTTAGGTGAAATTGTGATGGACGCATCTTTTTGTCATGGGCTCAAATCATACTTCTTTAATGCGTTTGACCATGGCAAATGGCTTTAATGCATTTTTCCTTGACGAGATTGAGTTGGTCATATCTGTTCTTAAACTATTTAGCCTTTCTAAGTTTAGTTTCCATTAAGACTCTAAGAGAAGGGATCTCAACTTCAATGGCCAATACAACTTTCATCCCATAAACAAGAGAGAATGGGGTAGCACTTAGAGAAGTTTAAATTAAGGTCTGATAGGCATGAAGTGCAAAGGATAGCTTCTCATGCCAGTCTTTGTAAGTCTCGACCATTTTCGTAACTATTCTTTTGATGTTTTTATTGGTTGCCTCGACTGCCTCATTTATCTTTGGGCGATAAGGATAGAATTATGATGCTGGATCTTAAACTGTAAGAGGTCTGGTAGTGCGGAGCTTTCTTCGAAACTTTTTTCAGAATCAACTTCACTAATGTAAATTGATCATTTGAAATCAATCTTCAAAGACCCATTAGATACATCCATGTCATTGATGTCAGGACACCTGAAAGGGTAAAGAAATAGGCATTGCAAAAGGCATACACATAACCTTGGGATTCGAATAAGAGTAGAAGCAAAAGAGTAATTGAGACAAAGAGATTGAAAAGTTATGCAGGCACAAAATATGGAATGATATATGCAAAAGTTATTTCATTGATAATGTTTGATAAAAATGCCCCTTACATAAGACACCTACCTACCTTTGGGCAAGGACGAGTAGGTTTTCATTTCTTGATATTACATGAAAGGGGCAAAAAAATGCAAGGGCTTTTGTTATGACCCCATCATCAAAATTAGGTCTTGGTGGAAGAACGTAAATTCTATGGCTTGGTATCGATCATGTTTGCAGCTAGCTCAGTGTGGTTTGGTAAAGGATTGGCAACAACATTTGGTCCCTGTTTGACCCAAACTATAAGACTTTTGAGTTGATTAGATTTTGCACATATCTTTTAAAGTACATGCAATTCTCAGTGTCATGCCCTATTGCCCTAGCATGGTATTCACAGTGGGCATTAGGGTTGTACCATGGCAGGTATGGCAGCTTCTTTTTTGGGACATAGATTAGAGCCACTAAATGATTTTGGAGCAAAAGTCTGGTAGACCTCTTTATAGGTCAAAAGGATGGAATCAAAATGTTATCTTAGTTGATTCGCACCTCGGTTGCCAGGTGCATTATTGGTTGATCGATTAGTCTTTTGGTGGACTTCTGAAGGGTAGCTTTGTGGTGGGTTTGATGGGATTGCAAGTGACGGGTTAGAAGTTATGGCATAGATTTATTGAGGGGATATTGTGACGAGGTAAGAATGTGGCATTTTTCAGTAGCAAAGGTTAGGTGTTTGATGCTATCTTAGCTAAAACGAGCTAGCATAATTTATGGCATTGGCCTCTTCTCCATGGGCTTTTTACTCAATCCAACTATTTCCCTAGTAGACATTCTACCATTTGTAATGGTGGCATCAATCATTTCTCTAGAGAACCAAGTTTACAAATTTCTTGGTGGCATTTCTTATGAGCTTCTCATAATAAAGAGCGCTTAAGGTGTGGACGAAAATGACTATCATATCTTTCTATATAAAGGAAGACTGGACTAGAGCCGCTTCCTTTCTCCACCTTTAGGCATATTGCCTGAAGCTTTCAATAGATCTTTTCTTGAAATTCATCAAGAAAAGTCGATCTGGCGCCCAAACTGACCCGTACTAGTATTAATTTAGAAAGGCCTTAGCCAAGTCAGCCCATTATAGGATTTTCACATTGTTTAGCTTGATATACCACCGAGCTACTACCCCAATATTTGTAATGGTGGCATCAATCATTTCTCTAGGGAACCAAGTTTACAAATTTCTTGGTGGCATTTCCTATAAGCTTCTTATAATAAGGAGCACTTTAGGCATGGATGAAAATGACTATCATATCTTTCTCTATAAAGGGAGGTTGAACTAAGGCCGCTTCCTTCTACATCTTTAGGCATATTGCCTGAAGCTTTTAATAGATCTTTTCTCAAAATTCATCAAGAAAAGTCGATCCGGCGCCCAATCTGACCCGTACTGGTATTGATTTAGAAAGGCCTTAGCCAAGTCAGCCCATTATAGGATTTTCACATTGTCTAGCTTGATATACCACCGAGCTACTACCCCAATATTTGTAATGGTGGCATCAATCATTTCTCTAGAGAACCAAGTTTACAAATTTCTTGGTGGCATTTCCTATGAGCTTCTCATAATAAGGAGCGCTTAAGGCGTGGATGAAAATGACTATCATATCTTTCTCTATAAAGGGAGGCTGGACTAAGGCCACTTCCTTTCTCCACCTTTAGGCATATTGCCTGAAGCTTTCAATAGATCTTTTCTCAAAATTCATCATGAAAAGTCAATCCGAGGTCCAATCTAACTCGTACTGGTACTGATTTAAAAAGGCCTTAGCCAAGTCAACCCATTAGAGGATTTTCACATTGTCTAGCTTGATATACCACCGACCTACTACCCCAATGAGGCTATTTTGGAAGCCATGGATGAAGAGCTCTTCATCTCTCTTGTACCCAGCCATCTTTCATAGGTATATTCGAATATGGATAGAAGGGTTGATGGTTCCATTAAACTTTTCAAGCTTTGGGACTTTGAATTTTGGGGGAATGACAAGGTTGGACACCAAAGACAATGATTGCATGTCAAGAGCTCTGAACATGTCACTCCCCTCGATAGCTTGGAGGCATTTTTCCAGTAATTGGAATTTAACCTTCTGTTTTCTCTGATTTGTCATGTTCAAATGTTATCAGATCTGCTGATGACCGTATTCACCCTTTAGGTACTACGAATGAATTGACCTACTATAATGGGATTGAGGTAGATGATTGGCAGAGCCTGAGCGGCAGGTGTAGGAGCATGCTGTTGTTCTTGTCTAGTTTCCCCTTGGGCAGGATCTAGATTATTAGCAGGGGGACTTTCGACATTGGGAGGATTATTCCTTGTTTCAGCAGTCTTGGCTTGCCTTTTTTCCTTAATAGAGGCAGTCATTAGTTTTATAAGTTTTATGGTTTGATTTTTCATTTTGTATTACTAATGAAGCATCTGGTCCTATTATTCCTTGATCATTAGTCTAAGTCACTTAATATGAGCTTCATGATCACTCTCCATGATTTGCTGACGGCATCGTATGCTGTAGCAATGCATCATGTAAGGTTTTGCATTCCTGATTGATCTTAGAATCCCTTGCACTTTTATGGCCTAATTCTCGTATTAGACTTTTTTTTAAATGTATTTATTGATAAGCATTTATGATGCAATAACGAGTTAAGATAATGAATGATTGATCCAAGTGCAATGAAAAATTGTGAAATTAAATATGCATATGGATTAAAGACAATTGATTTTTGGAATAGCTTCGTCAATAACATAATTCATAAAGTGACAAAAGGGGTTTTTCTTTTATGACTTGATTACATCTGAAAGTATCTAACATGATTAAATTATGTAATCACACCATCAAGAAAACCCAAAAGTCATTGCTTACGATCTCTACCAGGTACAATGTCTCATCTTATGGATCAAGCTATTTCAATCATGTCATCCGCCTTGCATTGAGCCATCTAAACTTGTTGAGTGAGGTACTAATGTTGTTCTAGGTAGTTCAGACATGCTTGCTTGATTGTTGGTTTCCAATCTAGTTCATATTGCACGAAAGCCCTTATTAGTTCATTGATATAAACTTGATGATCTTGAAAAGACTATTCTAACTCCCAGATTCTGTGAATGAGAGCTTCATTTTTAACCCTAGTGGCTCTCGCATCTCATATTTGGGCTTTAAGTTTTTGATTCCTTTATTGGTAGGTGGAAGCAAGAGCACATGCCCTCGTGAACTTTTCTTTGTTGGTTCTGATTTCCTCCTTTTGCTAATTTAGCTCACGATTGAGAGTGGAGACTTCTACTTTCCATTCATCAGGAAGACTAATGTCCTGCCAATACATCAGGACTTGTTAGCTTTTCTGAGTGTCACATAATCTTTGGTCAGCCTCTTAAGCTCATCTTTGAAGTGATCCCTTTCTTTAATGACTTGATCCATTTCGTTGCTCCTAATATAGATATCTACCTCTAGCTGGCCCTTTTCCTCTTTAAGTTAAGAGATTTTTGTAGCAAAGGAAGCCTTTTCTCATTCGAACTCCCTCCTAAGTAGCTCGATCTTAAAAGGCAGTTCCTCTATTGGGTTTGTTAGTATCCCATAGTTAGGTGGTGGCAATAGATCGTTGATACGACGGAGTCTCCATTCTTCATATCCAGGTATGGTAGGGCTTCCTCTCTAGTATCTTTCCATACAATGGATCTTCTTCCAAGCTTGGAAAGCTAATTAGACTTTCACTTTATAATTGGGCTCTTTGTATTCAAAATCCCAATGTCCCAAGTCTTCAAAGAACAAGATGAATTGCTGGCACTGGAATTGATGCAACCCCAAAAGAGGAGCATAACTGGTATTTCCCCATAATTCTAGAGTGGCTCACAAGTGTAGTCTCCATATCTGTACACAATCAACTGAGGGAACACCTATGGGGCTCTCCATATGATTTCTTCCTCGTTGACATTTCGTAATTTTTCAACACAATGTTTTTCTGTCTTATCTTGATGACGTTCTTCTCCTAACATCGTGGAAAGAGGATTGATCTTCAAGAAGACACTTTGCCTGACTCTCCCTTTCCTAACACAAAAATAACCTATGAGCCATATTTGGAGCAATAGGGCACACCCCATAAACCTTTCTATTCTCATTCTTTAACAAAAGCTGAGGGCATGGATGGTTTCGATGATAATGGTAGAAGTAGGGTTGATGTTGCAACGTAAGCGAGAAAAGAAATTTATGATTGCCGCCTCTACATAACCCAAAGTCTTTAGGAATATAATGAGCCGGTAGATTGCCAGAGCATAGACATCTTGAACTTTCTTTTAATCAGAAAGATTTACCATTGCCTCTTTCAAGCTAGCCTAAGAGATGTATTTGCTACTCCCTTTTACTTTAACATGACTATTAACCCATGCTTTTGTGACTCTAAGAATTTGCCTTAACCTCTCATTGAGAGGAGGAAGGGTTAGTGCCTTGCAGTAAATTCAATTAACTTGGCCCTTTTTATGTTGAGTTGGGCTATGTACTCATCAATGGTAAGGACTAAATCTTGTTGGTTAAAGGTGAAGCATTGGTAGGTTGGATTCTAAAACTGTGCAGCTGCTCGCAACAAACCATCATCTAACTGAACTCGAAGTAAGAGAGCTATATCCCTATACTTTTTTTGTAAAGGTTTCTTTCGATTGTTGTCCCAATTGTCCTAAATATGCTTCAGTTCCTGACAATCATTTTGATAAAAATTGATCTTGGCCTTTTCAGGTATTTCTGGGACATAGTTAGGCTTTAAGATGTCCCTGTCTTGATGTTGGCAACCTTCTGACCATGTTCTGACATTATCAAAGGACTCGATAGTTCAGATAAGTTGGTGCTCCATAAATGATGCCCCTTGCTAAACAACGAACCAAAATAATTGTCCTAAAATAATGATAGTCATGATGGTTATGATGATGATGCATACACCAAAACACAAACAAAGGGAAAATGAGTTAGTGGAACATATAGTAGACAGATGTAAGGAAATAAAGAATTTAAGAACATCAAAACAAAAAAATTCATAACATGTCTTAACCAAGATGGTGAGATGAGAAACAAGCAGCATTTTAACTTACCAAGATGCAATCTGCTTTCATGAGGTGATGTAATATCTTATTTTGATAGAAAAGAAATGATTAGTAGCAATATTCATTCATCACCACTAGTGCGGATGTGCGTTAAGCCATGACTCGGACAACATAATGGCTTACAGTATAAGACATTGTGAATGATGGTTTTTTTGTTCACCGTCACTTATTTATACAAAAGTTAATCATCGTTCGGGTAGCACGACAGCATGTCTCGATAAATGATAAAAATACAGATATAGGTGACAATTGTATACTCATTGTCACCTATATAATTATAGTAATTATGAGTAAAGGTTAGGAATGTTTCCCTGAGTAACCCTATTCTTCAGGTATTCTAGCAGCGCTCTGGTAGGATTTGACATGGTTTAGCTCATACGACTCACTATATGAGGTTTAAGTTGACACCTAAATAGGTATTTGAATTACTCTTCCGTCCGGTAAGGACAGTCGAGGGACCTCGATCCTAGACCCATCACGGGTTTAGCAGAACGGGTTCAATTTGTTTGATGTATTTCCCTATGCAAATACAGAGGGTTACTCATGAAAGACAAGGTAATTTACATCCGAGAAGTTATTACCATGCCTATGTAGAGGGTTACTCACGAAGGCTGATAGCTCACTTCCTCCTAATGATTGGGTTGTAACCACGCCATGGAGTTTTGCTGGACACTAATGCACATGCAAGTGCATGGTGTGTGATGGGGAAATGAGAAAACCTTTTCGCTTACTTCCGTATTACCATTTTTATTAAGCTAATGATATTTCAAAAAACAAAACAAGCTTGAAAATCATGTCAAACAAAAGATTAGATAACAAAATGACAAAAAGGTCATGGTTAAATAATGATCAAAGATTGAAAGAATCGAGAACCTAGCAAGACATGGCTAGTTATTGGCCTAACTTTTTATTCTATCCCAAATGGAGTTGCCAAGCTATCATAACGTACCCCAAGGGTAGATCCTTACAAATCTATGAGTGCGTATGACTTAAAATATTTTCCTAACTTAGAAATGTCCTCCTGACCAAGACTTTTCTTTAGCGATGTGATGAGAATGAGAATGTATGGATTCTCGACTTGTGGTACAGTAAAAGGGACCATAAGATGAATTGCTCATCTTGTTGGCCTCAGATGACCATTATAAAATGGTCAATGCTTGGAGTTGCCATCGATCATTTCAAGCTAGGCATGATTGGATGCCTATTGAAACCTATGTTTTGAGTTACGAAACTCAAAACATCAATCTCGTGGTCTACGTAATGCAACGATTCACCGTTTGGGTTTGGGAGTTGGTTACGTGTGATGAGGTATGAACCTCTTCGTGACCCTCGAAATCAATACCTTACTAGCTATGTCTTATCTTAGTTTCGATTCTTTCGATCTTATCTTAGTTTCAATTCTTTCAATCTTAACTTGTCATTATTTCTATATAACCCTCTTTTATTGCATGAATCTTATAGCAAATACAAATCTAGGTTTTAATGAAAAAAGATTTAATCTCATATATGCCCCGGAGAGATGAGGAATATAGAGATTTTTAATAAAATGACCTCTGGATTTTACTTTAAAAATGGAATGTTCCACTTTGGGCATTGGAGAGATACCCACATAAAACATTACCTTTAATTTTATTTGAAATGTTTTGAAAGCATGAATGCAAATAATCATCACAAGGAAATTATGTTAGTAAGGCAATAAATGAGGTAACATAGCATGGATCATTCAATGCAATGATAAAGAAAAGGAATGAACTATTGGAATTATCTTGCAATTGGTATTGACTATTTAAGAACCGAATCGATAATTTTTTAGACGCATCTGTGTTTCTTAATTAAACAAGGTTTGTTTGACATATTCATGGAAATCCAAGAAAGAGAAAAAAAGATTAATTATAGTTGAAAGATAGGGTTGGATATCCCTTTGAAAAGGTAGGGTTAGAGTATCCCTGTGGATGACAAAAAATTTTGACAAAAAAGGTTTCTTTGAATCTTGACAATTTTGAAAAGTGGGGTTAGAGTATCCCCTAAAGTGGCCTATCTAACGCTTCTGTAAAGAAGTTGAGTTGGAAAAATTAAGTTGATAAAACCTTATGATTTAGGGAATGAGTGAGCCTTTTGACAACTTTTGGCAAAAGAAATTATTGTGAATGAGGCTATTAAAGATATAAAATATGTTTGTGCCTTGATATAAGCCCATGGGAGGTCAAAGCATATTCTTGAGTCTAATCGGGTTAACATAGAGACTTTCAAATGTCTCGAGAAGAAATTCGGGAAAACAACTAAATTTTGACCAAAATCAAAAATAGGGGATAGCATCATGCCATCTTACGTCCCAAATTTATTTTAAATTGGTTTGAAGGATTTAGAAGGTGGATAAGGCACTGTTAGAAAGGTAACTCGACGAGGATCAACTTAAAAATTTCCTCATATTCCAAAAAGTCACTTTCTGGGGAACTAAATTTTCAAGTTCGAATTGATAGTGCTACTGGCAGAGCATATGAGGGACAAGGTGTGTCAAACTTTGAAAAATCACCCCAGACTCATTTGGTACCACAAAATTGTAAGCAATACCTTTCTAAAAAGGGAATTTCATGAAACTTTTAGGAAAAATGTTTGAAAAATTTGAAAAAATCATTTAGTGGGCCTGAACGGCCCAACCAGAATACATGTTTGGATTTTAGAGGTTTCAAACAGTTTAGACTTAAAAAATCATAACTTTCATCTGAAATGATCCGGGGGTGAATAAGACATGTTTTAAAGATAATTCAACATGTTTTGATAGAAAAATATTAGAAAGTTAATGAAAAATCATTTAGGATTTTAAAATGATTTTTCAATTTGCAACAGTTGTGCTGCTAGCAAGGGATAAAGCAAAGCAGGGGATATCTGTTATTTTTTATGTTTACGAGACCAAACTCGAGTCATTGACATTCGAACATCTATGACTTAAGGGAAATAGTGGCATGAGCATCACAAGCTCATTTGCACAGTCCTAGAGTAGTGGAGGATGATGAAACAGCCCATTGGTCATACCACTCAAGGTTTTGACTCAAGAAAAAGGCACAAACATTTAGGGAATAATTGTAAGACCATTTTCATTTCAA
>JBBYHO010042623.1:0-10441 GCA_038382025.1 Adansonia gregorii
ATCATAAAGAAATCATGTTAGTAAGGCAATAAATGAAGTAACATAATATGGATCATTCAATGCAATGATAAAGAAAATGGATGGACTATTGGAATTTATCTTATAATTGGCATCGATTATCTGGGAATAACTGAATCGATAATTTTTTAGATGCATCTGGGTTTCTTGATTAAATGAGTTTTGTTTAACATATTCATGGAAATCCAATAAGGAGAAAAATTTAATTGTAGTTGAAAGACAAGGTTGAAGTATCCCCTCAGAAAGATGAGAATGGAGTATCCCCGTGGATGACGACTAATTTTAACAAAGGAAGATTTTTTTTAAGGTTGACAATTTTGAAATAAGGTTGGACTATCCCTTCAGAAAGTTAGGTTTGGAGTAACCCTGTGGATGATAAATAATTTGACAAAGGAAGTTTTTTTAGATCTTGACAAATTTGAAGAGCGGGGTTGGAAAAATAAAGTTGACAAAACTTTGCGATTTAGGAAACAAGTGACCATTTTGACAACTTTTGGCAAAAAACATTATTCTGAATAAGGATGGTGAAGATGTAAAATATGTTCGTGCCTTGATACGAGCTTGTGGGAGATCAAAGCATGTTCTCAAGTTTGATCAGGATAACATGGAGACATTCAAATGTCTCGAGATAGAATTTAGGGAAACAACTTAATTTTGACCATGACCGAGAACATGGGACAGTATTGCACGATCCCACTTTCTGAATTTATTCTAAATTGGTTGGAAGGCTTTAGAGGATGGACAAGATGCCATCAGAAAGGTAACCTGACGAGGGTCAATCTAAAAATATTCCTAGTATCCTAAAAAATCACTTTTCGTGAAAATAAATTTTTAAATTCGAATTAATTTCCCAGCTGGCAAAGCATACGAGGGACAAGGTGTGTCAAATTTTGAAAAACCCTTCCTATCTCATTTGATATAAAAAAACTACAAATAATACCTTTCTAGAAAAAGGATTTCATGAACTTTTTTGGAAAAATGCTAGATGGATTTGGAAAAATCATTTAGCAGGCCTAAAGGGCCTAACTAGAATGCACTTTGTTTACTCTAAGGATTTTGGACAGTCTAGGTTCAAAAAATCATAACTCTTTCATCCGGACTGATCCAAGGATGAACAAGGCCTCATTTTAAAGATATTTTGACACTCTCAGAGAAAAATATTATAAAATTCATAAAAAATCATTTGGCATTTTAAAGTGATTTTTCAATTTGTAATAGAGCTTCTACCAGCAGGGTAAAAAGCAAAGCACAAGATATTTCTTATTTTTCTATGTTTACGGGTCTAAACTTAAGTCATTGACATTCGAACGTCCATGACTGAAGGGAAAGAGAGACGTGAGCATCATGAACTCATTTGTATGGCCTTGAAGTATTGTGGGACAATGAAATAACCTGTTGCTCATACCACTCAAGGTTTTGACTAAAAAACAAGGCACAAACATTTCGAGAACAAGTGTAAGGCCATTTTCATTGCAAAATCAGAAGGCTTGCGCTCGTTTAAACAAGATTCCAAATCTAGAAAACTTAATTTTCCCCAAGATGTTTTTCTAACTTTAGGAAAATGCTAAGTTCATGATAATCCTTATTGGTTGAGGATAACATGCTTGGCTTGGGGAGGTTTGGAAAATCAATTTTTGATAGCCATCAAACATGCATTTAGACAAGGAGAAGACAATGAACATACAAGGTGATAGCACATAACATGAATAAGGATGCTAACTTTACCAATGATCTAGACAAAGAAAGTGTAACATACTTTGACAAGAAAATGTTATGGATGCTAAAAATGATAATGATCTATGACAAGATGTAAGCTAATCTATAAATATGCTTGAAATATGTTAGGTTAAGGATTCATACATGGATAATCATATGCATGGATATGGCATAAAATGCATGAGCAAGAATTATCAAAATAATAAGGAAAAAATGAGGCATTTTGCACATTAAAGGGGCATTAGGCATCCAAATCCTAAGTTACCATTTCCAAAAGCCACAATAATGCATGAGAATCCTAAGAAGGTGTTGGGAACATGGAGAGCTCACTAAAATGATGAAGATGCTGAAAAATAAAAAATAAAAGTGATAAAGTAGGACGTTATACCAATAAAACTTTAATTTTTGGCTAAATAGTTGGAGCGGCAGAGATGGCTTGAAGTTTCCTATCTTCCTTGTTGTTAATAAGCAAGAAAAGAAGAGAAACAATGAGGATTTGGTTCTGGTATGGATGAGGGTGATTTTCAGAATATGTAATGGTTAAAAGTGAGTGTTTTAGGGCTGTTCTTAGGTGCTGAGTGAAGAGCTACAGGATTTAGTTTTCTTGACATGTGAATGTGTTTGGAAGCTAAAAATAAGCTGGAATCTAAGGTCCCTCAGCTAAGATATAAGTAGTCCATTTATACCAGCATTTTGGAGCCAATTTGTAGATGTTTTTGGTCATTTCTCAGAGGGCAAAAAATGATGTTAGCTTGATGGCTATAGAGTGGCTGTAGGGAGCAACTTATTGCCAATGTGATGGACAAAGGGTGGCTAGCTTAAATGCTAAAATGATTTTCTAGCAAATAGAGTGGCCGATGGTGATTTTGGTTAACAAACTAGAGAGGAGTAGGGTAATCATATGACATTAGCCTTTTTTATCTAATTTAGACTTTAAAAAAATGTTTTGATTAATTTAAAAGTCCAAATTCATAATCTGATATGGGTTTTAATCTTTTCTTATGCAAAAAAATAAGTTAAAATTGAGTTTTTTAATCAATGGTGGACGAGTAAAAAATGCCTGGATCATGGAAAATGGCATACATGTAAATACGTTACAGAATGTATCAATACATTTGGTCCAAAAACCTTGAGTGTATTAATACAATGCACATTGTATCAACACAATGATCATTGTATTAGTACTATGAACTATTGCATCAATACATGTTGATGTGTATCGATACATTTCTTTATAGAATACATGTTTTAATCTTGGCATAGCCTAGTATTGATACATGAGCTCTTGTATCAATACATAAGCTCATGTATCGATATATTTACATGTTTATCAATACAAATAGAGACATTTCAAATTTTTGGCATGTTGGAGCATTGTATCGATACATGAGAACCATGTATCGATACATTCAAGCAAAATTATGAATTTTCTCATATTTTTTGTCCTCAAACACCTTGAACTACGTTTTATGATGCCACATCTTTACATTTACCTTTGACATGATCATCGCCCTCTCATGTCCGTGCTTCAGATTATTAAAAATTAGTCGAGACAAAATAAGGTATATACACCCGACAACATACACTATTTACGATGCTAGGTAAGGGTTGTAGTGTGAGTATGCTGGGCTGAAGAAGTACACAGCTGCCCTTTGTTATGGATTTTAGGGTAAGTTAGCTAGGCTATCTCTACTAATGGCATTGGATTCCCTGTCTTTACCGTTGACACTAGGTTTCTTAGTTTCACTTGATGATTCCCCTATTGACATCTTTCCATTTTTTATAGTATTGTCAATTATTTCACTTGATATCACCATATCAATGAAATTCTTGGTCGCATTTCCAACCAACTTCTCATAGTAAAGGGCCCTAAGTGAATTTATAAACATGACAGTCATTTTTTTTGTTAGAGGAGGATGGACTTATACAGCCTCTTTCTTCCATCATTGGGCATATTGTCTAAAGCTCTCCGTTAATTTCTTCTCCATATTTATCAAAGACAAAGAGTCTGGTGCCTAATCGAACATGTGCTTGTATTCATCAAGAAAAGTTTGGGCTAGATCTACCCATGTTTGGACCTTTATCTTATCAAGTTTAATGTACCAACGGATTACCAGTGAGGCTATTCTGGAAGTAATGAATTAACAACTTTTCATTATCTTCGTATTCGACCATTTTTTGATAATTCATTCATAAATAAGCCATAAGGTTGGTAGTTCTATTATATTTTTTAAATTTTAGAGCTTTAAACTTAAGTGGGATGACAAGATCAGAAACTAGACCCAAAGATTTGGCATCTACGATTCCAAACTTATCACTTCCCTCTATAGCCTGTAAACGCCTTTCCAGTAATTGGTATTTGTTTGCTTCTTCACTGGTTGTAGTCAGCTTTGGGTCATTGGGCTTTTCTTACTCAGCTTGTTCGTCGAGATCCAAAACCATGGGATTAGTCAGTGAGGCACCTATGGCATGATATCTGGGAGTTGCCTGCATCACGACGATCAGGTTTACATAGATGAAAGGTTGAATTGGTAGAGCTAGGGGGATTGGTGTTGTAGGTCATTGTTCTTGGGATGCCTCTTCATTGGCATTGGTGGCATCAATGCCACCACTCTGGGTTGCCTCCCTAATACTTGCCTGTTCTTTTTTTTTTTTCAAAGAAGCAGCCACTAATTTTGTCAATTCCACTATTTATGCTTACAATTCATTGTTCTTTCGGAGCATCTCTTTTTGGGATTCTTTATACATGAACTCTAACCTTTCAATATGAGATTGGTGATCATTCTCCATGGCCTTTTAAAGGCTTCAAGTATCATATTGGTGCCAAGGGATTGATTCCGTCTTTCAAAACACCTTACATCATTTTTAGTTATATTGGATTAGACATTATGATATGCTATGCTCATGATGACTATGATGCTTTTTATGCCAATGAAATGCAATTATGTTCATGTATGGAGTTTACATGACATAATTAGTGTATGCATAAATTTAAAACTAACGGACATCTTTGCTCAAATATGGAAATAATGGAGGCAGTGACATTAACAAATTACATCCTCAAAATAGCTAAGCACTTTTTATCCACGTCTTCTAATAGGGATAAAATCTTACCTTAGTGATCGACTCCATTCAACCCTATCATCCACTTCAGATTGGGCTACTCGAATTTGCTTGATGAGATATTCAAGATGTTTCTGATATGCCTCACGAGCTTGGTCTGCTTTAATCTATGTGCCTCGTAGTTCTTGCTCTCTTTCTTCAAACGTCTTAGATAGTGTACCATACTTGACTTGACTTGTTTTGTCTGAAAAGATTGTTCCAATTTTTGGATCCTTAATAGCAGCACTTCATTTTTGGCCTGCTCTCTACTTAAGAGGTGTACCCTAGCTTCTAGCTGTTCACACTTTTTTTGACTAGTTAGTAGAACTGTTTGTGCTTTGGTAAGCTTTTTTCATTTGTCTTGTCTTGATCCTCTCATGAATTTAGCTCCTAAGCGATGGTAGTGATCTAGCCTTTCCATTCGGCTAAGGACTTATCGATTCCTCAATACTTATTACTAAGCAAGAGGGCCTTATGTTCTTCATAGAGATCATGGAGGTGTTCGTTGGTAAGATCCATCTCCTTGATAATGTCTTCAAACTTTCTATTCTAAATCTGTCACTCAAACTTCATATTGTTCTTTTTCTCCTTTAATCATATGATCTCTTGCTTGAGTTTATCCCTCTCTTGTGTGAATTCTTTCGTCAAAAGTTTTACCTCAAAAGGAAACTCATCAACTAGTATTTAGGCCTATCCATCATTTGATAGCACCAAGGTATCATTAATCTTGCAGACTATCCATTTCTCATATCCTAAGGTCACTTTGTTTTCACCCCATTGTAGTTTGATGAGATAGGCTTGTTTCCAACCATTGAACACCGCTTGCACCTTGCTCATGTAATTCATCCCACAATAGTCAAAGTCCCAATCATCGAGATCGAATATGGCTGGGATGAATGGCACACAATTAAACTGTTGCAAAGTCATAAGCGAGGCATAACTAATACCTCCCCAAACATCGATTATAGGGACCCACACATAATTCTTACATATGTATATGAACAAGTCTGGTATAATACAAGGAACCCTTCAAACTATCTCGCTTACGTGCAGATTTTGGAACTTTTCAATCCATTATTCTTGAGTCATTAATGATGTCTAGCCTTTTCTCAAGAAACATGGTGATGAGGCTAAAGCCATCCATATAAGGACACAGTATTCTCTTAGTTTTAACCTAAAAGTGACTGAAAAAACATATGTATAAGCAAAGAGCATACCCTAGAAAACCATCGCTTCCCTCTTGTTTACAATAAGAAAGAGACCTGATAATCTCGGTGAGGATAGCAGGTGCTGGGTTAATGCCATAACTTAATTTGGAAAATAGATCAACCGCCGCTACCTCTATGTGTCCCAAGACTTCTAGAAAAAGTACTGATCTATGGATGGTTAAGGCGAAAGCATCTCTGAATTTTTCTAGGTCAGATATATCTACCATTACTGAGCTTACCACATCCTAAGGGATACACTCACTATTGCCCTTTTTACTTTTTTGAGCTCCTACCCATGATTCTGGAACATTAAGAATAGAGGTTAGCTGCCTTTTCAAAGGTGATAGTTTGGAAGCCTTCATGTAGATCTTATCGAGATGAACCCTTTTAAGATTGATCAAAGTGAAATGCCCTTCCACAATCAGAACCAAATCCTTCTAGTTGAAAGTAAAGCACCTATAGGCTGGATTCCAAAGGTATGCGACAGCCAGAAGTAGTGGATTATCAATTTGAATGTAGAGCAAAAGGGCAATGTCATCATACTTTTGTGTAAAAAGCTCTCTCTCAGTGTGATCCCACTGATTCCATATGTTTCTTAGAAAATCAAGTTCATTATATCTAAAGGTGAGCTTAACTTGCTCCAGGATTTAGGATTTGTACTTAAGCTTCAAATGGCCATCTCGGGTTTGTTGATCTTTCTCCGACCTCTTCCTGACCATATCATATGTTTCCACTATCATTCCCTATGGTTGTTCCAGTACAAGATTTCCTGAAAAACACTGCCCCTTTACTATAGTCTCATAATGCAACACAAAAATATAATGCATGAAAATGGACAAAAAAGAAAGAGTCATCAAATTTGTAATAGGTAAAAATCAACTAATACAATAATGAAATTAAAGGTGAACAAAATAAAAGTAAAAGTTACCCCTAAAGATATGTGGCAAAAAGCTTTGAGGTTGACTGAGGGAATTAAAAAAGACATTGACGGTGTAACGGCACATCCGAGTCTAAGAGTTGATAGTGTCAAGCCATCAATTAGACAGCATGATGACCTTCACAGGTACATTTTATTTTATTAAAAGTTGTTAGAGGCAAAAATATAGGTATCAACACTTGCTTGTTTCACCTAAAAATTTTAGCCATCTAGCATAACGAGGTGCCATACAACTCTTAATGGTACAATAGTTTAGGGGTAAAAATAAGAACTATGATGATGCCATACTTACATCATTATAAAAACATAATAAAGTAAAAGGTAAAAAATGTTTCCCCAAGTGTCTTACTCTCTGGGTCATTCTAACACCTTTTGGGTGTAGTTTGACATGGTTTCGACTCGTAAGGCATGCTATATTGGGTTAGGATGATGCCTAAATTGGTTCTCGAATTACTTTTTCATCCGGAAGGGACAGTTGAGGCACCCTAATCTTAGGCCTATCACAGGCTTGGCAGAAAGGGTTTGATTCTGGTGGATGTATTTCCCTATGCCTATGTGGACTATTAATCACGAAAGCATAGGTAATTTTTACCCTAGAAAGTATTGCTAGCCTTATGGGATAATGACTGCCATAGAGGCAAATAGAGCAAATAGCTCACTCCCACATGAAAATATAGCAGAAAGTCTAATGCAAGTGCATGTGCTTCATTTGTGTCCAGGAAACAATAAACTGTTTGCTTACTCCTTATTAACACATACTAAGCAAAAATTACCCAATAGAAGAGGCCTCATCACTCATCAAAAGACAAGTAGGCACAAAAAAGGTCAGTGATTAACAAAACAAAAGGAAAGAATTATAGTCAATAGTAACTAAAAGTCCTAGAAGATCAAACATTGAATCAAATATGAAGACTTCTAAGCTTGACCCACTTAAGAAGTCCCTAGCAGAGTCGCCAAGCTGTCGCAATGTACGCTCGCCCCCAGCAATGGGCAACAAAGCATGCTTGACTTAATACCTTTTGCAATTTGGGGCCAGTAATGTGATAGAAAATATTAAGTGCATGAGATAAAAGGGGACCGTCGGATGAATCGCTCGTCTAACTGGTCTTTTATGGTCATTACAAAACGACCTAAAAATTAGAGTTACCACTGATCAATTTAGGCTAGGTGTAACTGGACACCTATTAAAATCGAAATCCTGAATCATGAAACTAGAAGATTCGATTTTATAGTCTGTTTACTTTAGAATTCATTGGTGGGTTTAGGAGTTGGTTACGCGTGAGGAAGGATTAGCACCCTAACATTGCCAAAATTAGTACCTTATCTCCATATAATATTTGATTTTAATTTCCTCGATTTTGTTAAGTTACTATTTATATATAATCCTTTTATTAATGCATGAATTTTGATAAAATGTAAACCTAGTTTCAATAGAAAACAATTTGGTATCATTACATAACCCAAGAGAGTGGCAGAACGTAGAGTTTTTATTTTTTTAGCCTTGGTCTCAACATAAAGACTCAAGATATAAAGTTTGGTTACACTTGGAGATGTTTGAACATCTCAAAGGAAGTGATTCAGGATAATTATGAAAATTTTTTATCTTAAAATAAGGGATAGCATCGCGCTATCCCTATTCCTAAATTTATTATAAGTTCATCTAAAGGCCTTTGGGAACGAGTGAGGTGCTGTTGGACTGGTTACTCAATAAGGTTTGAAATAAAAATATTTCAAAAATCCTAAAAAATCTTTTTTTAGATGGAATTAAATCTTCAAATCAGTTCTATTTTACCATAGGCAGAGCATGTAGGGGAATTGGTATGGCAGATTTTGAAAAATCATTTCAGACTCATTTGAAATTATTAAATTGCAAACTATACAATTCTAGAAAGAGATTTTCATAAACTTTTTAGTAAAAATACTTGAAAAATTGTTTGAGGGGCCAGATTGAACCAAATGGATTGTTGTTCACTAACCCTTGAGATTTTAGGCTGCCAGATTTTAAAAATCATAAATCCTCGATCAGGGATGATTCGGGGACGAACAAAGTGCCGTTGGAAAGCTAGTTCAGTGTACATTCAAGGAAAAATATTGTAAGATCCCAAAAGATTTCTTTACATTTTTAAAATCATTTTTCAACATTAGGTTGCAGTACTGCCAATGTAAAATAAAGGAAGGTTGAGTGGTTTTTTTGTTTTTGATATTGAAACACAAATCACGAACATCCAAGCATCTGCATCAATAAAGAATGCTATGGACCTCCTGAGCTCATCCATGCCCTTCCAGAGTAATTTGGGATAAGGGGACAGCCCATTAGCCCTCACACCACTACTATGTTTTAAGTTAAAACTAAGGCTTTAGCAAACTTTAAAAAAGAAAAATTTTGTTGTGGAATCAGAATGTACATATGTTTCACCATGGACCCAAACTTTTAATTTAATTTATCCTAAGATGTGATAATTGATGACAAAAATCTTAAGTCCATGGTGATCTCTATTTGTTAGAGGCACCATAAACTTCCTTTGGGAGGTTTACAAAATCATATTTTAAACCAATTATCAAGCATGCAGTCAAACAAAGAAATCATGAAGAATATACGCATTTCTATGAATGCCTATGATCAGCAAGTGTGAACAAAAAATGGTGTCATGAAAGCATGATATGGTGCCAAAATGCAACTAGTAGCAAAATAAATGTGTGCTAAAATTTCAATGCTACACTATGCTCATGAGATTTGGCAAAATGATGTGAAATGCATGTATATATTTAGAACATGTTAGGCTTAAGTTTATGCATGATTAAAACATGAAATCATGACAAAGAAATGCATGAAAATTAGTTATGCAAATAATAGAAGCGTAGCGTGGCACTTTATAGCAACCTGGCAAACTTATAACATCACAATCCTAAAGTCTGGCCCAAGCAAAGTCACAAAATACATGAAAGGTCCTAAAATGGTTGTGAAAACATGAAGGGTTCACTAAAATGTAGAAAATGTCAAAAATAAAAAATAAAAGTGCAAGGCTAAGAAAATATAACAACAAACTAGTAAGATTTGTTTTGCTTTCTGAATCTATCAATTTAAGTGTGATTTTTCCCTTTCTAGGCTATAAACTAGTAAGAAATTTGAAAGAAGAATAAAGCTAGCTAACTATAGTATGAGGGGAGACAATTTTAAGGTATGTAGTTGTATAAAGCTAAGTGTTTAGGGCTATTTCCTAAGGGGTGCTAGGGAGCAACGGGATTTTTGTTTTGTTCTGGTGGAAGAGTGTTTTGGGAGGTTGAAAGCTGCTAAAAAAAGAAGCCCTTAAGATGTGATCTGATTGTGCCTTTTATTAGCAACATTTTCAAGCCAAAAATTAAGGCATTTTGGCCTTTTCTTTAAACCATAGTTGTGGTTATTGGTTGCTAAAGTGATTAGGGCAAAAGTGGTCAGAATTTGGTGATGAATTCAGTTGAT
>JBBYHO010042634.1:0-10438 GCA_038382025.1 Adansonia gregorii
ATAAGGTAAAGGTTTGATAGATTTTGAAAACTAATTTCGAATTCATCCAAAATTGTTAAAATGTGAATAATACCTTTCCAAAAAGCGAATTTCATGAACTCCGAGGGAAAATTATCCAAGGGATTTAGAATGTTATTTACTAGGCTAAAACAACCAAAACAGTAAACTGCTCGTTGGATCTAAGGGTTTCAAACAGTAAAGATTTAAAAAATCATAACTATTTAATTCAAGATGATCTGAAGGTAAATGAGATACTATTGGCAAGATAATTCAAAACCCTTCAAGGGAAAAATACCAATACATTGTGGATAAATCATTTTTAATTTTTTAATAATTTTTGAACACCAGACCACTATGCTACGAGAACAAAATAGGGGAGGTGTTTGGTATTTTTGGTTTTTCATTGGGTTGAGCTTGGGCCATGGACGTTTGAACATCTGTAACTGAGATGAGGGGTGGACATGGGTGTCACGAGCTCATTCCAGAGTCCCGTAGTAGTTTGGGATGATGGAACAACCCGTTGACCATGCCATCATAAGGGTGTTTGGCTAAGGACCAAGGATTCACATTTTTTACCTAAAAGACTTCATTCATTTTTTTTGAAAATCAGTGTTCTTATACTCATTCTTCCATGAATGCAGAACTGAATACTTGTTTTACCCCTAAGGTTGGAAAACCAACTTCACAAAAATCTCAAGCCCATGTTATTCTCAATGTATGGGAGATAGCATGTGCCTAACTTGTGGATTTTTTTTTTAAATCGGGTTTTCTAGCATTCAAACAAGCATCTTAACACAAAAAAAGTGCCATAAACATAATATAGAACATGGACAACATATATGCACAAGCAAAGATGACATTTTTCATAGAAAACATAAAAAGAATGCATGGAGATAATATATAGATGCATGAACACACTTAGGATGACCATGCTAAAAAAGGCATTTTTATTTCATGGAACCTATTAAGCTACTAGGAAATGTATGGACATACTTATGACCTGTTAAGATGCATGTTTTTAAGTATGAGATGTAGATGTGTGTGTGGAAGAAACATGGCATGGTCAAATGGAAAAAGGCTATTATGTTGATGAAAATGCAAAGGAACATGCTTAGTTGACCAAACAGCATGTAGGCATCAAGAAAAACATCAAGATCCTAAACTACCACAACAAAGCCACAAAACTGCATGGGAGTCCTAAGGTGGCCATAAAAGCATAAAAAGGGGTTATTAGGATGATGTTAATGATAAAATAGAAAATATAAAGATCAAGGTATACGGGATACACCAAAATCTTAAACTTCTTTTTTCCTCAGAGCAGTGGCTATCGGCTCAATTTTTCCTTTTCCTTGCTATTATTTAACAAGAAAGGGATGAAAAGAAGTAGTTTTATGGTTGTATGGTTGAAGGTGAGGCTTTTTTAAGGATCAAAATATGTGGAAAGTTGAGCTCTTAAAGGTTTTTTAGTTTTAGCTTGGGTAGCTACAAAAATAGAGTATGGAGGCTAATGAAATAGTGTTTTAGGGGCTGAAAATGGTTGAAGAATTTTTGGGAATGGCTTTGGGGCTTTAGGCTTTCTTTTTTTTTTCCTTTAGAAGAAGTCATTTTGCTGAGCTAGCCATATCCCTCTTTATCTTTATGCTCAGCCAATGACTTTAAGAGATAAACCAATGGCATTGTTGGGTTTTCTTCTCTGCATGAGGAGACAGCCAGGTAACATGCTCAGCTTGCCCCCCATTGCTATTGGTTCTACCATGTAGGGCGGTGTGCTAAAAGACTGTGGATAGGCTATTATCTTTATGAAAATGACTTTGTCTTTTACAAATTAGGCTTTGAAACTTGTTTAAATCTAATTATGAGCCCAAAGATGAAACTTGTTATGATTTTTGATGATTCTTAATACAAAACATGTGTTTAAATTGGATTTTGAATGGGTAATGCACAAGCTGAAATTTGGCTTAAAATAGCCAAAATAGATTGCATGTATCAATACATAACACTTTGTATCGATACTCAAGGCAAATTTTATGCCTGAGTATCGATACAGGGATACCTGTATCGATACTAAAAGGATAAATTATTTTCAGTCTTGAGACTTTGAGCCTTGTATCGATACCCCATGGACTTGTATCAATTCTCATGCTTGTGCATTGATACATTTCACCAAAAATCACAACTGTAGCTACTGTCAAGACTTGTATTGATACAATCATGCTAGGTGTCGATACCACACCTCAAGTATCGATACCAAACCCACATGTATCAATACTACAGAAGGAAATTCAAAATTTTGGTAACATGAAAGCCTCATGACAGTGTTTAAGCACCTATATGACCTGTATATATCTTAGGTTCTTCGAGTTGTCTTACCTTGGTCACAAAGAGATGAAAATTAGCTCACGTACTCACTAAATGACTCCTATGACACCTTAAAAATAACCTTTAATGCCTTATTTTTGAATTTTTCTATAAAGTGGTCCATAGGCATTTTAGGCCTTCCCTAAAAAATGTGTTGCATGGCGATTGTCCCCTAGCTTTGTTTTTATTTTTTATTATTTTATCATCTTTTACCTAACTCTTAAGACACCAAAAACTGGTTCGGATAAAATAAGATGTTTACAGATAATTTTCCAATACACCAGATAGATACATTGGTTGATAGTACAACAAAAAATTCCTTATTTTCCTTTATAGATGCCTTTTTTTCGTTATAACTAGATTAAAGTGGTGCCAATGGACATAGAGAAAACTACATTCATGATCTTATGGGTACATTTTGTTACAAGAAGATGTCATTTAGTCTGAAGAATGCCATGGCTACATATTGGAAGACTATGGTGACTTTGTTTCATGGCATGATGTGTAAGGAGATAGAGGTTTAACTAGACGATATGATTGCCAAGTCCATTAAAGACAGTCAACATATTGAAACCTTTAAAAGGTTAAGAAAAGTTTAGCTTAAGCTTTATCTGGGTAAGTGTACTTTTGGCGTTACCTTTGGAAAGTTATTAGGCTTGTTGTTAATAAAAAAAGAATAGAAATAGATCTTGCAAAGGTTAAGACCATTTAGGATTTGCCACCAGCTCGTACACAAAATGAGGAATGAAGTTTCTCAAGCCAGTTAAACTATATTAGTAAATTCATATCACAACTTGCTAATAAGTGTGACCTAATATTCCAGCTACTTTAGAAGCAAAATCTTGGTGAATAGAACCAAAAATGTCAAAAAGTATTTGAAAAGGTTAAGCATCATTTTTTCAATCCACACATGTTGGTACCACTAGTACTGGAATGACCTTTGATCTTGTATTTTTCTATGATTGAAAAGTTTATTAGATGTGTATTGGGGTAATATGATAAAATGAGAAAAAAAGAACAGGCAATTTATTACCTTAGTAAAAAGTTTATGGATTATGAAGTTAATTACTTTTTGGTGGAAAAAATGTGTTATGCTTTAGCTTGGACAAGATGAAGGCTTTGGTAGTACACGCCCTATCATATGATTTTGTTAATAGTGAAGATAGATTCGATTAAATACATGTGTGAAGCTCTAGCTCTTTAAGGAAATACCATAAGATGGCAGGTGTTACTTCCGAGTTTGATATAGTTTACATGAACTAGAAGGGAATAAAGGGCAGTGTTATAGCTAATATCTTATCGAATTAAGCTATTACGAATTATGAACTGTTAGACTTTTATTTTCTTGATGAGGATCTAATGTGCATATCTCAAGAGGAAGAGGCATCTCCTAAGGATAAAACCTGAAAAATTTACTTTTATAGTGATGCTAATGCTATGGGTTATGGTTTAGGGGCAACATTGATTTCTCTATGTGGAGATCGTTACCTACTCATTGCCAAGTTAAATTTTGATTGGTCCAACAATTAGTTAAGTCTAAAGTATATTTTAGAAGATAGGTTACGATTGAATAAAAAGTAAAATCCTAACAAGTTTATGGGGATTCAGCTCTTATGATTTATGAATTATGGGGTGAATAGGAAACTCATGATTGGAAGTTAGTGTGTTATTAACAAGTTGTTTCTCAAACTAGTGTAAAAGTTGAATAAGATAAAAGCATTGCCTAGAGAAAAAAATCAACTTCCAAGATAAGTGAGTGAAGGTGCTAAAGTGATGGCAATTTGGATGAGTATCCGGGAGATACCTACTCATTGCCATGGTATCGAAGGGGAAAAGGATGTTCAACTATGGTCCACAATATTCTTCGATATGTTAAAGATGAATAGTATTCGAATCATGCTATTGAAAATGATAGAAGAACTATTAAGAGAATGGCTATGAATTTATCTTAGATGGTAGGAGTTTGTATAAGAAAAGCCATGGTTAGGTGTTTCTGAGGTGTGTGGACACCATCGAGGTAAAAAAATGAAAAAGTCCATAAAGGGATACATAGAGCATATGTTAATAGGCATATGATGGCTAGATAGATCATGAGACTGGGCTATTATTGATTGATAATAAAGGGTGACCACGTCAAGTGTACTTGCATATGTCAAATATATGCAAATAAGATTCATGCACCTACTTCATAGATGCATGCACTAATATCTCCATGGCTTTTTTTCAATATGAGGCATGGATGTAATAGGTCTTATTGAGCCTAAAGCTTCAAATGGGCACCACTTCATCCTGCTGATAATAGATTGCTTCACTAATGGTACTTTTGGTTCATTAGAGTAGAACAGAGCTGTAATGGAATAACTATTCTATGAAAATAGAATGAAGCTAGAATAAAATAGCTATAGCAGTAGTTTCATTCAATTAAATAAACACTAGGGGACTCGAATCTTTGACAAAGGGTATTTAAATCTTTTAGAGCAACTTTGTATTCCACGCAGAGTTAGAATAGCAATTTAGCAGAAAGATATGGAATGGCTATTCTAGCCTTAGATGAATTAAGCCCAGAATTGGCTATTTTGTGGAATAGACATTCAACAAACCAAATGACCATGTCACTGCAACACGTCAAACCAGCACATGATGAAATAGTTATTACAGTGAACCAAATATGCTTTAAATAGGTGGAAGCTACTTCATATGCAAGTATAGCCAAGTCGATGATGTGCAAATTTATCAAGAGAGAAATAATATACTGATATAGAATTCCTAAAAAATGTTTTACTGATAATGCTTTAAATTTAAAAAATAAGATGATACACGAAGTACATGTTGAGTTTAAGATCAAGCATCATAATTAGGCAATATACCAATCAAAAATGAATGGAGCAGCAAAAGCAGCTGTCGACATTTGACATGCCCAGCCTTTACGAACTTGGAATGATCCGAAAGGCCAAAGCTTGCTTGACTTAAAAAATATGATGATGTTTGACATGAAAGAGTAAAAGACCATTAGATGAATAGCTCATCCAACTAGTTTTGGATGGCCACCATGAAGTGGCCATAAACTTGGAGTCACCACCGATCATTTTATGCTAGGCTTGACCAGATGCCTATTGAAAATAATACTAGAGATTTGTTATTTGGGGTGTAAGAGTTGGTTATGTGTGGGCAAGGACTAGAACTTTACTTATTGGCATCTTGACCTTTCTGACATCTTTTTTGATCCAATAGCCTTTCCCATTAATCATGGCATTTACCCTTGGTTCAACGTGAATAGAAAGTGAGTTAGCCCCAACATTGGTTCGAGCCCTTACTTTATTTTGATTGTGCCTTTTTGCAAGAAGGCCTGCACCTTTCTCTTGATGAGGTATAGTTCTCAATTGAGTGGCCCTGTGCTCTGGCATGTTATTCACAATAAGCATTCACATCATACCAACTAGGGTATGTTGGACATTTTGGGTCCAAGAATACTGGGGCAACCAATCAACTAGCTAATAGGTGATTATAGATCTCTTTATATGAGTATGGTAAAAGGTCAAAATGCTCCCTTTCTTGGGGTGCTTGATGATTATTGGGGGCTCTACATTGTTCGTGCTATGAGGTTGCATGCTTGAAGGAATGTTTTAAACAAAATTTGCTGTGAGGGTGACTATTGGAGCAATCCGAGTAGAGTGAACTGATGGTGTTATTTGGTAGGGGCTAAAACTCGAATACAACATACTTGGGCCATATACCCCTTAAGCTGAGCTTGGATTTTAAAGGAACTTTACAGTGCTGCGGCTGACAATGTTTACTTTTTTTTGGTTTATTTTACTTGTTGGTTTCTTAATTAACCCGGATGATTCTCCTATAGATATTTTTCCATTTTTGATGGCATTATTAATCATCCTCCCCTTATATGACCATATCATCAAAATATTCCGTGGCATTTCCCACCAACTTCTCATAGTAAGGAGCTTTTAAAATACCGACAAACATAACTATCATTTTTCTTTTAGTTAATGGAGGCTGAATTTGAGCTGCCTCATCCCTCCATCATTGGGCATATTGCCTAAGACTCTTAAAAGCTTTCTTCTCCATGTTCATGAGGGAGAGGTGATTTGAGGCCCAGTCAGATACGTACTTATATTGGTCGAGGAATGCACGAGCCAGATTTATCCATGTTTGAATTTTTAGAAGGTCTAGCCCTATATGCCATTAGAGAGCTACCGTAGTTAAACTATACTGGAATTAGTGGATAAGTAATTTTTCATTTTCCTTATACTCAATCATCTTGCAACAATACATCCAAAGGTGGGCAGTGGGATCTGTGGTCCCATTATATTTTTCAAACTGGCACCTTGAATTTATGCAAAATGATGAGACTAGAGGCCAATCCTAAAGCTTTCGCATCTATATTTCCAAATTTATCACGTCCCTCAATAGCTTAAAAATGTTTCTCTAGAGATTGGTATTTATTTAAGTCTTTATCATTTTTTGAAGACCTTTTTACCCTTTCTTGTTCTGCTTGTTCATCTGGTACTATAGGTATAGTCGGAGAAAAGCCTAGATAAACAAATGTTTGAGTCAACGAAATTCTTGCTGCTGGGGGGATGTTGTTCATGCACATTAGTAGCCTCGGTACCACTATTCAAATTACTTTTGGGTTGGTCGATCCTTTGCCAGCATTGATGATGCTCATTTGTCTTTTATCTTTTAAAGCTTCGGACAACAGTTTCGTCAATTCCGCCATTTGATATTGAAGTTCTTAATTCCTATAAGCTGATTAGTTTTTAGATTTTTTATACATGTGTTCTAGTCCCTAAATACGGGACTAATGATCGTTCTCAATGGCTTTACGATGGGTACGAGTGTTATAGCGATGGTGAGCTAAAGATTTCATGTTTCAGGACACTTTCAGTTTAGATTATTGACGGATTAGACCTTTAGACTGTGTCATGACATGATATGAAGATACATATGAATTCTAGAAACAGAAAAAGAACTATGTTATTGATGCAAAGCAGAAAAAGAATAATTGTTATTGATGTAAATGCAAGAGGGATAATTGGATTAGGAAATAGCTCTACCATAGTGTCTTTCATTGAAGCAACCAAAGTCTTGAATACATATGATTACATTCAAAAATGTCTGGCATGATTACATTTTTTAATCACGTGTTCTAAGAAATATAGCAGTTCTTTTTCATGAGCTCTAGTGGGCAAGATGCTACATACGAGAGATCCAGCAGCATCTATTATATAGTCGACCTTCAACTAAGCTGCCTAAATTTGTTTAATGAGATAGCGATGATGAGTCTGACAATTTTGATGTGCTTAATCAACTATTTATTGCCATTCTTGCCCTCACCGTTCAAAGGCCCATACTAATTCATCCACCTGGTTTTGGCGAGCTTGTAAGGATTGCTCTAAACTTAAACCTTGACTATTAATATCTCACCCTTACCCTGATTTACTTTCAAATCTCAAACTTAAGCTTCTAACTGTACATTTCTCTTTTGATAAGTTGATGTGAGGGTTCGAGCTTTGACAAGTTTCTCTTTACTATCTTTAGCTGCTTCTTTCCACTGAAGTAGTTCTTTTTCGAGGGTGGCAATTTTGTTGTCCACTCGATTGAAGACTTACTTCAGTGTTGTGATTTGTTTGCTTTGTTGATGTCTGTATAGTCTTTCCCTAGACTTTTAGGATCTTCTTTGAAACGATTCTTTTCTTTATCAACTCGTTTTACCTTACCTTCATGTAGATAAACGTCTATCTCCAATCAACTCTTTTCCTCTTTTGGGGGAGATTTCCTTGGTAAGAGTAGTCTTTTCTTGTTTTAATTCCTATCTAGGCAATTCGATTTCAGAAAAGAATTCTTCATCTATAAATGCAACTGCAGACGGAGGTAAGGCATCATTGGTGCTACATATTTTCCATTCATTATACCCTAGGGTCATACTGCTTCCTCTCAAATGTCTTTCCATGCAATGAGTTTGTCTCCAAGCACAGAAGGCTAACTGAATTTTTGACTTATAATCCAGCCCACCATATTCAAGGTTGCATGCCTCTAGGTTTTAAGCAAAAGGGACAAATTACCAATGCAAAAATTGTTAAAGGACTAGAATATGTGCATAGCGGGTACTTCCCCATAACCTAATGAGTGGCACACTTGTATTTCCCACATCTGTACATGATGGTTTATGGCAAGAACTAAGCAACCTTCCATGTCACTTTATCCCTATTGAGATTTTGAAGTTTCTAGATCAATTGTTCCTCAGACTTTTTCGAAACCATTCATTCTCGAGGACTTTGCAGATAGGACCAAAGTCAGGGAAAAAATTAGATGGCCTTCTCTTTTCTTTCGGGCTAAAGTGGCTAACAAGCCACAGATGAAGCATAGGTGCACCCAATTAAATGTTATGTCCCCATTTTCTTACAAAAATTAAGGGCTTGAATGGTTTTAGCAATGATAACACGTGTCGGGTTAATATTGCAACATAATCGAGAAACGAGATCCACCACCGTCGCTTTGACATAACCTAGAGTCTTCAGGAAAATGACTAGGCCATATTTTGCCAAAACGAATATATCTTGCATTTTTTGAACTTCAGTGGTATTTATCGTTGCCTTTTTCAAACTAGCCTATGAAATGCATTCGTCATTTCCCTTTTTTTTAATGTGACCTTCAATCCACATATCGGGTGCGCTGAGAATCTGGGCAAATCTTTTCTTAAAAGTTAGAGGGTACAATGCCTTGCAATATATTCTATCAGTCTTGGCCCTTTCGATGTTAACCAATGAGGTATATTACTCTACTGTAGGGGTCAAATCCTCAGGGTTGAAGGTAAAGCATCGATATACGGGGTTCCAAAATTAGGAAGCGACTTGCAGCAAATTAACATCCAAATGGACCTAGAATTAAAGGGCAATGTCCTCGTATCTCTTTGTGAATGATTCCTTTTTGGTACTATCCCAGCTGGTCCATATATATTTTAGATCTTGCTTGTCATTCTGATGATACCCTATTTTGATCTTTTCATGAACTATTGAGATATACCCGGGTTTTGGGATGTCCCTATCTTCACGCTACCATCGTTCAGACCAAGCTTGAACTTCATCAAAAGATTTCAACTCTGAGGTGGACTGTTGCTCCATGACAGACACCTTCTGGTAAACACTGCACTGTCGTCTAATTGTCCCGTGGCAATAATAATGAAATGATGCATGCATGCAAAAGGAAATAAAAAAAGATTATAAGTTAGCAGTTGTACAAAGATATAAGCACATAAAGAAACGAAAGCAACAAAATGAAAATGCCACATAGAAGTTTGCCCTAAGAATAGAAGGTATAATGCACAGGGGCGAGCATAACAATTGGATAGTATCATAACATATCTACGCTAAGATTGCCTTTGCACATGGTGATATAGTACCACGTAAGGACAGGCCCGACCAAACAAGCGATGACATTTATTCATCAATAACTATGTTAAGTCATCAACACAGTGACTTATTTCGGTCAGATTATGAATTTTTGGCATCATAGGTGTGAACATTAGCTCGTCGTCACCTATTTGCTAAACAAGGGTGAGACAAAGAACATTATAGCATACCCTAAAGAAATAGCATAAAATAACATGACTAATATGAGCGAGGATGTTCACCTACCATCACTTATATAATATGATATAACGGTGAGAAGTGTTTCCCTGAGTGACCCTATTCTCCGAGTTATTCTATCAACATTCCGGTATGGTTTGACATGGTATGGCTCATAGGGCACACTACATGAGTTTAAGTAGATGCCTAAATAGGTATCCAAGTTACACCTTTGTTCGGTCAGGACAGCCGAGACACCCTAATCCTAGGCCTATCACCGGTTTGGCAGAACAAGTTTGACCCAATTAATGTATTTCCTTATGCAAATGCAGAGGGTTACTCACGAGAGACATAGGTAATTTATATCTCGGAAGGTCTTGCCATGCCTATGCAGAGGGTTACTCATGAAGGCGAATGGCTCATTTCCTCCTAATAATTAGGATCCTAGCCTCACCATAGTGTTTAGTGGGAATCTAATGCAAAATGAAAGTGCACGGTGT
>JBBYHO010042655.1:0-10436 GCA_038382025.1 Adansonia gregorii
CAATCAGCTTAGTAGTCCCATAAGATAGATATATTTCGATTGGGTTATCGACCTCAAGAATTTTTGTTAGTATTTTTTGGTGATCCTCGTTGATTGGGTTACGGAAGAGGAGTTTAAAACATCTGATTTTGTGATCGAACAAATACAAAAAAAATCACGGAACATAGTTGTTTGCATAGCTCTATTTTAGCGCCAGTTAGTAATACGAACTATTTTTATGGGGATAATCATTTTAGTGTATTTTCCTTATATTTTTATATTAAATAGAATGTATAAGCTTTCCAAGCATGTATGGCTTGTTCAATGGGTTTCAGACAAATCAGTAAAAAAATTCATAAGGTAGACTAGTCTGAATGCTATGCGATGCAGTAGCATCTAGCTAAAAAATTTATATGACAGTCGAAATAATTATCTAGCATTTCTTTGAATATTTTTATTAAAGAATTATGAGTCAGCATTCATTAATCATGTCACTAGTTTATGATAGTAGTTTTCATTTCAAACCATGCCACCGGTTAAGAATAATGGTTTTCATATTGAACCTACATACTTTCACATAGAAAGTACATATTAAGAATATGTTCATCACATTAGGTCATTTTTTTGTCATAGAGTTTGTTTTTTTTTTTAATAATAAAATTATTTTTATAAATAAGGCATTGTCTCCTAATTAAATTAATACGTAAGATTCCTACCAGCATATGTGAGGAATTTTACGGATATTTTGATAGCAAAATATCCTTTTCAAATATGAAGTCAGGATTTTTCAACTTTGAAAAACTAAAACTTTTCATATTTCGCATGGTTCTCCAACGGGATACGGTAAAGAATTCCTGTCCACTTAGTTCTTTGGAAGGGTACAAATAATTTTGTGATTTCAAAATGTAATAAAACCTAACTTTCTTGAAATAATAAATTTTTTAATAAAATATTATGAGAATTATAATTAAATATCGAATATTGAAATCGAATAAAAATCAAATTTATTTTAACACATGATTAATAAGGTATCGATTGCCAGAAATTACGAGAAGGTCGATTCTTACTTATGATTGTAACAACTCTCGAACTTTTTCAAGCGATCTCTAGTAATAGCGTAGATCCCTGAGTTTGTTTTTATAGGTTTTAATCTTTAAAATATAAACTTTGACAGTTGTCCAATCTCACCTGGCCAAAATAGATTTGTGGCGACTCTAAAAAAATGATCGTTTCATAACAACTATTCAGAAAAGTCGGGTGAGTGATTCATCTCGACAACTCAGTTCCCAGCTATGAAAAATAAAGTATCATAATCATGATATAGGCCCCTAGAAATAAAAAGGAAGTAATTATATATAGATATTTATATAGAAACAATGGATACATTTGCCATTTTAAGTGGGGCTGATCAGGATTTATATCCGGGCCACGTTGCAACAATGAGCGTAATAGTAAACCGATAATAATAGATAAGTACTACATGACATTGACTTGTTTCAGAAAAATATGCACAAAGAATTAAAGATAAAGTTTAGAATTCATACATGAAATTTCTTAACGTATTGACATTTAATAGGCGCAACAATTGTACTGTTCTTCAGATTGATCAACTTGCAATAACCACTCTCATTCACTTCATGTACAATATAAGGTCCTTCCTATTTTAGAGTAAACTTAAGAGCTAGGGTTTCTTTTCTAATGTGCTTAGCGGCACGAAAGACTAGATCACCTTTTTCAAAATTTTTTTCTTCAAAATTTCTCTTTCTCACTAGCTTATCATAAGCTCTGCTTAATCTCCTTTGATACACTGTGAGATTCTTCTTTGCTCTATCCCATCTTTCCTCCAAAGCTTCTAACTCCAACATCTATATGCCATCATTATCAAGTTTCGCGTTTAGCGCTAACCTTACAGATAAAACTAGTATCTTTGTAGGAAGTACTACTTCTATTCTATAAACAAGTGAAAAAGTATTGCCTTCGTAGGCTCACATTTGGAAGTCTTGTAAGCCTATAGAGCCATTGGCAAGGTATCTCCCCATATCTTTAGATCTTCATGTACCATCCTGCTTAACACCTTAAGTAACGTCTTATTAGTAGATTTGGCTTCGCCATTACCTTTGGGGTAGTAAAGTGTTGACTTAACATGATCTACATCATACAAAGCTAACGATTCCCTTACATTACTATTAACGAAAGGCATTCCAGTATCTAACAAAATTCTCTATGATATTCTAAAACGGCAAATAATATTTTCCTCGATGAAGTTAGCTATTGTAGGACATATTGCTTTCTTCAAGGAGATAACCTTTACCTATTTTGTAAAACATTCTGTTGCTGCCAATATCCAGGTATACCTCTTAGAAAGAGCGTTGATAGGCCCAATTAAATCAAATGCCTAAGTGTGAAAAGGCTAAGGAGTGGTAATGCTATGGAGCTCTACTGTTGGAGCGTGTATGACATTATTGTAGATCTTACATGGATAACATGTCCTTGCGTGGTGTATAGCATTAGCCTCCATTATTGGCCAATAATATCCAAGTCTAAAAACTTCTCATACAATTTCCTGCCCCCTTCATGCTCTCTACTACTCACATTGTGTACTTTATTCAATAATGAGGTCACACACTTTAAAGGTTTCCTAGAAAATGAGACTTAAAATAGGTCATTCTCATTTAGAAGAAAACATTGAGCTCTCAGCTTAAGTTGTCTAGCATCTTGTCGATTAGTTGGAAGAACTCCATTTCTAAGATATTCAATATAAGACCTACGCTAATATCTAGCACTTCCCACAAAATGGCATTCATGTACATGTGGTCGTTTATAACACCTCTTATAAGATATTTGCAGTTGGAAAGCATCCTTAGCCATGTTTGGCTAGAAGTAACCTGCTCTTTGTAATAGATGATAAAATGGTGGACCTTTCTCCCCATACCACTACTCATGAGCCACTTCCAATCTTTCTTTTGCCTTATTTTGGAAACACATCTTGCTAACACTCCACTAATATTTCTATGATATAATACCCCATGAATTAAAACAAAAAGCTTTAAATTTAGAATATTGGTAGACGTAGGTTCAAGTAATGTGTGCTTGTTAATCTCCATCATCATTATAATCTGGAGGCTGAAGTAACTAACTAACTAACTGGGTAAGGTAAATTCTTTCTAACCACTAAAATAGTGATGTTCTGTTTTTCCTCCAAAATATGAATTTTGGCAACTAAGGCAGCAAGTGCATCTGCATACATGTTTACGACTCTCGAACTATGCTCACATCTAATAGTCTAAAACTTCCTCCATAAAGCTTGCACAAGAGTTTTATAAGAAGCTAGCATAGGTTCCTTCAAAGCAAACTCACTGTTAACCTGCTTGATAATGATATTAGAATCTTCATAGATGCACAGCTTATTAATACCAATAATAGTTGCTGCGAATAACCCCAAAATAAGTGATTCATAATATGCTTGATTATTGGTGCAGGGAAAATCCAACTTAAATGCTAAGAAGATTGGTTTTCTACCTAATGTTACCGAGTTTAACTCTAGACCTAAAATTAAGGAGTTCTATTCTCTACTTAACTCATCATCCCGAGAGATTTCACTTCTACTTAAAGAAGAAGAGGTTAAATTAAAACTCTTCATCAAGGAATTAACTACTATCAGAAGGCATCAAAACTATATCAACATCTCCTCTATGACTACTTGAAGAGCCATCGAAATACAAACTCTATTCTCCTTCTTTTACATCCACAAAGCATACTTTTTCATGCAATTTACCAAAAAGAGAATCTGGCTTAACCTTATCATGTTGAGATGGAAAATAAGATAGCAAGTTTAATAATGCTTGAGACTTTATGGCCTTTGGTTGTGAAATTGATATCAAACTCGTTCAACAACAAAAGCCACTTTGCTATCCTACCTAATAGAGTTGGCTTGAAGAGTAAATGCTTAATAGGATCAGACCTAGTAACCGTAACGAGTTTATGAGCTAGGAAGTAATAACAGAGTTTGTGAATAGCAAACACCAAAGTAAGACAATATTTCTTCATTCATGGATAATTCAACTCACTACCATGCAAGCATCTGCTCAAGTAATACAGAAGTCGTTCTTGCCCATCAACTTCTTGTACCAATAAAGCACTTATAAAGTTAGGAATAAAAGTAAGGTACAAAATCATTGGTTGACCTTTGGCTAGCATCGTCATCGTCATTGGAGAACTCAGGATCTGCTTGATCTTCTTAAAAGCTTTTTATTATTGTTCACCATACACAAAAAGAAACCCTTTTTTCAATAGGCTCTGGAAGGGTGTAATTATTTCTTCCAAAACTGAAAACCTCTTGATGTATGATACCTTTCCTAAGGAATATTGAGTTACTTTTAATTTGCTGGTGAAGGCATAGACTAAATAGCTTTTGCTTTTGTTAGATCAACATCTATACCTTTTCTATGCAACCTAAAACTCAAAACTTTTCAGTAGTAACACCAGAAGCACACTTCAAAGGATTCATATGAAGTTTGTATTTTTTACACCTATCAAACACCCTTCTCAAATCTTCTAAGTGATTGGAGGTTTTCTTGGACTTCACCACAATGCATCATACCATGAAATATTGTTATCATAGCATGTTGAGAAGTCACCCACTCTTTAATCCAAACATCATAATAGTGTAATAAAATTTGCCAAATGAAGTTCTAAAAGCTATATTCTCTATATCACTTGGAGCCATCTTAATTTGATTATATCTTCTGAACCTATCCATAAATGAGAACATTTTATGAGCAGCAGTAGCATCAACCATAATGTCAATGTTTGAGAGAGGGAAATCATCTTTGGGACATGACTTGTTTAGATCCCTAAAATGAACACATACCTTAATTATCCCATTCTTCTTCTTTACTAGCACAACATTTGCTAGCCACGTAGGATGATGTATAGGTTTGATGAAACCTACCTTAAGCAACTTATTTATCTCCTCCTTAATCTGAGTCTCCACTTTATGCCGAAACACCCTAAATTGTTATTTAACAGGTTTACTCCCATAAGAGATTTATAATTCATAAGTAATAAGGCTCTCATAAGTCCAAGCAAATACATCTCTATACTCCTACAAAAGCTTAACAAATAAAGTCTTCTGTTCTTCTGAAAGATTATTGCTTATGAATAGAGGTCTTACTAGTTCTCTTTCCCCTGCCATATTGATCTCTTCTAACTTATCACCTCAGGGTTTTGGCTAATCTTGCAACTATTTTGGTGTTTACACTAACTCGTGCATCTTCTCATATATGGGTTACAGTTAGGAACAAGATAGCTGTTGATCAACTGATACCTGTAGTATGGAGTCAGAAGAAGGTTTTTCTCTTGACTTCACATCTCATCATAAGTAATACACAGTCTTTGTATCTTTATGTGTGTATGACCTAACTCTAGTATCTTGTACTCTTTCTTTCACTTCCTTACTTACACTTGCATTCCCACACTTTTTTTTCTTCTTGTTGCTTTTCTTCTTCTTACCTTCTTCCCTATATACTCTTCCCACTTTGGAAGTGGAACCTCAATAGGTCTAGTAATAGAAGTCTCTCTCTCTTCTACTACATCCTCAAAGAAGGAAGCCTCTGTATAGTTTACCTCATTCCATTTAAAAGGTGTCTTAGTGGCAGGAATAAAAATTTATTTCCCCTTTCAATAACCTTCGATACACTGATGATGTGAAGAGGGAATGATATTATAAGTGTGTAGAAACTTTCTCCCTATGAAAACATAGTAGGCCACATTTGCATCAATTACATGGAAGCAAGCTTGATCCTGAATAGGCCCCATTTTAAAATTCACTGTTACCTGCCCTAAAGTTTTAATCTACTTGCTGTTGAATGAAGTAATGGTCATGGGACATCGCAAGCTCTTAACATCTATCTTTACTGCCCTCAAAGTAGACAAATGCATAAGATTCACTTATGACCCATCATCAATAAAGGTCTGTTTAATAGGATAGCTATTTATACTACTCTCCACATAAAGAGGCTTATTATGGTAGGGGTGTGGCGTGCACATGTCTGCCTCTATAAACACTATTGCATTTTCATATCCAGAAGACATTTTCCCCATAGATTTTCTACTAAATGACACTCTTCATATTATCCACCAGCAATCTTTACTAGTGACAAAGTTGCTTCCCTTTTAGATTCTTTTGAAAATCTTAACTGATTAAAGAAATGTTTGAAGTTTGATGTTTTCATGAAGGAGTGTTCAATAGAAGAAGTAACCATTTCAGCCGCCTGTACATTTTCAGACTGAGCATTTAGAGGAATGTAGTCATCATTCGATGCATGACTAATAGTGTTCACATGTCTTTTTGCATTCTGATGAGCAGGTAGGAGATTATTCTGAACTCTATCAATGATAATCTCCCTAGCCTGTATCCTCTGATGAAATATTTTACACAGGTTTCTACACTCTGCAGTAAGATAACCTACCTTTCTATGAAAATTATAGTACCTTGGGTTAACTTTCTCCTTAGCGGTTGAGGGTCCTAGCACATAAGGCATCTTTATGTTACCATCTCTAATCCATTCTTGAAGAAAAGCTTTCACTCTATCTACTGGAACCAATAATGAAGGCGGTAGGTCAACCCCATTATCTTGCCTCCTTCTAAGTTCATTCCTTTTAGGACGTATGTTAGGTCATAATTGATCTCTTCTTTCCCTTATACCTCCTTTTTGGATAGCATTAACTATAGGAGTATTTCTTCTCAAGAACCTATTACTTCCTCTTTGTCTCGTTATGGTATTATTGGTTCTTCTAGCAGCCTTCACAAGCATAGCAAAGGTTGATAGGGTCAAGTTCTCCAAATGCACCCTATATTATCAAATATCCCCTATATGCACACCTTCACTAACTCTTTCTCATCATGTGAGTCTTAGATGTCCAACAGCCTTTCCCTAAAGTGTTGGATGAAATCCACAAGATTTTTCTTCGACTTCTTATGTTTTCTCCCTAAATCAATCAACGTGACCTTCTCTTAAGTAGAAAAGAATTTTTTGCCAAACATTCTACACATTGGGCTCTATAACTCCACGAAACCAAAAGTAAGATTGACATCCCAGGTGCATGCCTTCTCTATCAATGACTTAAAATTTTTTTTTAACTTTAAGTCATCATCCAATCCAGCAATCTCCAATGTCTCCATAAACTTCATCACATGCTTACAGACATCACCAGACTTTCCATTAAACTGCTTAAACTTAGGACTAGTGTGGTCCTTTGGGTATGGTTTAGTAGCTAACCTAGTATGGTATGGAAGCTTAAGATCAAACTCAGAAAAACTAAGGCTTTTATTCTTTTAATCAAGTAATCTTTCTAGCTCTTCCTTTGTAACAAATGTTTAAGTTTTAGTAGTCTATGCCACTAATGTGGAAGTTTCAGCTTGAGTTTGATTTTTAGTAAGAGTTGTTTGGGTGTTAGTGTTTAGGATATGGATGGTAGTGTTGTTTAGGCCAAGAGTTCCATGGGGTACAAGGTTAGAGGCATCAGATGTGTTTTCTTCATTACCTTTTATGATGGAAGTAACTCCACCAGAGTTGTTTTCATTTTCGTTACTCGCAAGCTAAACATGTAAGGTAGTAGTGTTAGAGGAGGATGTAAAATAAGAAATTGTCTCCATTATCTTTCTGTTATTTTTTTCAAGGATTTGCATTTTTTCTTTGTTGGCTTTCATCATCTTCATTAGATCCTAAATGTAAGATAGGACCGCTGTGTTTTGGTTTCCATAGAGTCTTTCATATTTTTGATGAAGCAAAGTTTGAAAAGTTTGACTTAATGCAATCGCTTCTTCCTAGTGGAGTAGCCAAAATGTAATGGGTTCTATTTTAATGGATGGGGAAACATTGCAAGCCAGTAAAATAAGATGTAATAAAGAAATAATAGAAAATAAGATTGGGGCAGACCGTGGAAGACAAGTAAAGTGGCAAGTAGTGATGATGAAGGTTGTAAATGGTCGAAGTGGGTGAAGGTTACAATGGTTATAGTATTTCAGAGAAAAGAAATTATAGAGAATTCTTTAAAGCTCTAAGTTTACCTAAAAAAATGATCAAAGATCCCTAAATGAAACTTTGGAATCCTTATTTATAGCCTCTCTAAAAGAAGTTATAAGAGTAAAGGGTTGAGGTGGAAGTTACAAAAATAGTGGGCTGAGGTGATTATGGGAAGTTACTCCCTTAAAGATGTTTTAGTAACATAGAGTGGACATTGGTTGTATGACAGCACGCTTAAAATGTACTGCCCATGCAACAAAAAAAAGATAGCACTTGTATTCCAGGGAAAGGTTAAGAACAGCACTTCTTAACAATTTTCATATCTGAGCCTCCAAGCCATACTCTCCAAGACATCCCTAACATGGAGAAAACCCAAAAATTCTGCCAACCTTCTGGGATTAACTCCATGGTCATTATTACGTAAAACCTGCCATGTTAGATAATGCTACTACCAAATAGTGTTATACCAAAGTACTTCGCCAAAATACTTATACCAAGGTACTTATGCCCAACTACATGTTCCAAAGTACTTCTGCTAGTGTACTAATGCCGAGATACCTATGTCAAAATGCCTATTGTCAAATACCTATGTCATATGTCATTGACCTAAACTAGCCATCTATACACTCCATTAAATCAGGTAACAACACAAGTAGTAGAATTTTGACTTCAACCAGGAAAGAAGAACTCAGAATAAGAATAGTGAATGGTTAGCTAACAGTAACTTAAAAAAATTTTCTTTGGTAGGTATTTAATTTTCAAGTTCAATAGATTCTTAAAATTGCAAGTATTGTAATATGTTGTTTCCAAATTACATTTGATGGAACTTTATACAGTTATCTTTGCTATTTCTTCAAAACAACACATGAAAATAACTTTAACGCTTTCGTTTTAGCCTTCATGTAAAAGAATGATTTTTCTTAAATGCATGATTCATCTAAACTATCAACAGTACAATATGCATATATGACTAAAAGCAATATATAAACTCAGAATTAATGGCTTAATTATTGAGATCTTTAGATTAGAAGCTAACTTTTTGCTAAGCATTAAACAGAGTATCTACTTATATTAAACAATGACTTAGGCTACCCTGCAAGAGTTACAAAATAAAATACATTGTATTATTGCATAGTTTTTTTTGTTAAAAAATTAGGGATAAAAACAATCAAAAAATTTCCCCGAATTAAAGGAATGTTCTAAAATGCAAACTTGTTTTTCATCCTAATTTGAGCTTATTATAAAGTTGGGCCTTCAAATCAAGCCCTATAATAAACGTGACAAATGAAGCCTTAGTCACCATCCCTAATAAAGAACCTATATCCTGCTCTCTTTCTCCTTCCCATCAAGTTTGCATACTACCAAACTACATTCACATGTCTCTATTTTCTTGTGAAAAAAATGATTAGAATTAGAATACCTTCTTTTATCTCAATATTTAATTAGATATATCTTTTTTTTGTAGCTTTAGAACTGAAATCACATATGATGATTCTAATAGTTATCAAGAGTCTGTTAATGAGCATGTAGAATCTTCCATTATTCCAACTTCTTCTTCAAGAAACCGATCTAAAGCTTGGAAATAGTTTATTGTGCTTGAACCTAATAAACAAAGGAGATATCAACAAAACTATGGAGATTCATGAAAAGAAGCAAATGTATGCACTGTGGGAAGGTTTTAATTAGCGATTCTTATTCAGATACTAGTTCTTGGAATTAGCATTTGAGTAGATGTCCTAAACCCCTTGTATGTGAAGATGAAGTAGGGGTAAGTGCATTAAGCAAGATAGAATCAGATGTTTATCGAGAAATGATAGTTGAATGTGCAATTGAGCATGGTTTTCCATTTGAATAGGTTGATTATAGAAAAACTAAAGCCTTATGTTGCTATTTAAATAAGGATTTCAAACCTATTTTTAGGAATACCTTTAAGGCTGATTGCTTGAAGCTACACAAGAAAATGAAAGAAAAACTTAAATCTAGTTTCGAAAAATTTTCAAGAAGGATCTCTCTCACTTTTTTATGTAAAAATCATGCATATTTGATAGATATCTTTGTTTGACTGCTCAATATATTGATACTGATTGGAAGTTGAATAGAAAAATTTTGAGTTTCTATCATGTTACACCCCTACACTCCGTAAATATTTTGTATAACATCATCTATGATTTGTTGAAAGATTGGGGAATTGAAAGAAAAGTTTTTAATATCACCTTGGACAACACAAGCAACATGTATAACATGCAACAAATATTGTGTAGTCAACTAGGTCAAAAAGATGCTTTGATATGCCATTGTTAATTTTTTCACATCCATTATTGTGCTCATATATTGAATCTTATTGTTCAATACGGTTTAAAAGTGATTAGAGAAGGCTTGGTGAAAGTAAGAAATTGTGTGAAATATGTTGAGGTTCAGAAGCTAGGAAGA
>JBBYHO010042769.1:0-10422 GCA_038382025.1 Adansonia gregorii
ATTTGATTTTTATCTAATATTAAAAAGATATTATCTTGTGATCTTTATCATTCTTTATTATCTTTTAATTTTTTTTTGATCCTTATCATTTTTTCTTTTAAATGTGCTATATATTGGGGTCCTTCACTGTTAGTTTGCGCAAATAGAGCTAACAATGGAGATACTTACAGCACAACTAGTTGAGTTAGCATCGTCCAATCCCTTGCTTCTTTCTATGCTTCTCTTCTTATTCCTCAACATTTCCTTTAAATTCATTAAGCGTAGCAAGCTCAATTTGCCGCCATCCCCACCCAAGTTCCCCATAATTGGTAACTTACACCAACTGGGCACACTTCCTCATCGTTCTTTTCGAACTCTGTCTACCAAATATGGCCCCTAATGTTTCTACACATTGGCCAGACCCCAACTCTTGTGGTTTCATCAGCTGAGATAGCCCAAGAAATGGTGAAAAACCATGACATTATTTTCTCAAACAGGCCTATAAACACAGCCGTAAATATCTTGCTTTACGGATACAAGGACTTTGGGTTTGCACCTTATGGTGAGTACTGGAGACAAGCTAGGAAGATTTGTGTTCTTCAACTTCTAAGCCTGAAAAGAGTGCAGTCGTTTCACTTTGTCAGAGAAGAAGTCTCAGTGCTGATTAACAAGATACGTCGTAGATCTCTCAATGGAGGTCCCGTTGATTTAAGTGAGATGTTGCTTGGCACCGCCCACAACATAATTTCAAGGTGCGTAATTGGGCAGAAGAGTGATGAAGAAGGTGATGGTGGAACTCAATTTGGAGAGTTAACTAGAAGATTTATGCGTCAGATTTCAGAATTTAACATCGGAGACATGTTTCCATCATTAGGATGGGTGGACGTTATTATTGGGTTTATTGGTCGACTAAAAGAGACTGCTAAGGAAATGGATGCGTTCCTTGATCAGGTGATCGAAGAGCATATGGCTCTGAAAAGTGATATACAACTAAATGACAGGAAAGACTTTGTACATATCCTCCTTAAACTTCAAAGGGACGGCATGCTTGGTAGTGAGCTCACTCGGGACAACCTAAAAGCTATTTTGGCGGTCTATTTCCCTTTATCGTTTCTTCCATTCCTTTAATTTCAATAATAGTGTTGTTATTTTAGAATTTCGAGTCTTTCAACATTAAATGTTTATTGTAATTGACAGTAACAACATTTACGTTTGCAACTGCAAGTTGATTAAGACAAATGCTTAAGGTATTGTAATTTCCTCCTTAGGTCCCTCTTCCGTAACTAAATTTTGGCGTTTCACTACTTCAGGACATGTTCGTGGCAGGAACTGAGAGCGTTGCAACAGCAACAGAATGGGCAATGGCCGAACTAATGAGGCATCCGAATATTATGAAGAAAGCCCAAGAAGAAATTAGGAGGGTGCTGGGAAAGAAATCAATGATTGATGCAGAGGACATCACTCAAATGGAATACTTGAAATGCATCATCAAAGAAACACTCAGATTACATCCGCCTGCTCCTCTCATGTCCCCTCGACAAACATCGGCAAGCGCGAAATTGGGAGATTACGATGTTCCTCCCAAAACAAGAGTGCTCGTCAATGTCTGGGCAATCCAAAGGGATCCCAAGTTATGGGAAATGCCAGAAGTGTTTCATCCTGAAAGATTTGAAAATGCCAGAGTCGATTTTAAAGGTCAAAACTTTGCATTCATCCCATTTGGAATAGGATGGAGGAGTTGCCCTGGAATGTCATTCGGGATTGCTTCTGTTGAATATGTAATTGCTAGCCTTCTTCACTGGTTCAACTGGAAGTTGCCTAATCATATGGCTTCTGAGAACTTGGACATGACTGAAGCTTTTGGGTTAGGTGTTTGTATGTAGTTTCCTCTCTGTCTCGTGCCAATAGTTTATCGTGCTTGAGTCCACCTGCGTGGACATGTTTCTATGAAATTGAATTTCCGGTTTGTGCTTTTCTTAGATAAATGAACTTTTTATTGCAATAATAAGAATCATCCCTTTCTCTTTTTGAGGATAAATTAAAACTCAAGATTTCTTTTATAGATTTACAATTTGTATATTTATGTCATCTTTATATATTTTTGTCGTGTTATAATTATGCTTAATTTATTTTATATTTATATAAATTTTAATGCGTTAATAATTTATATTATATAGATTTTAAAATATGTATTCGTATTGTATAGTGTCAGGTTTTAATTATTTTACCCGTATTATATTTGTATAATCATATCTAATATTGTTAGGTCTATTTTTTAAATCAAGTTTCAATTAATTCTAAATTATCATAGTAAATATTAATGTGTTAGTTTTATTTATCATCCATGTCCTTTATTAATGTTTTATTTTTATCCATAACCTATTAAAGTTACACTTATAATCCACACTCATTGTTAATGCTTTATTTTTATCTTTAGCCTATCAAAATTACACTTATTATCTACAAACTTTGATTAGTATTTCACTTTTATCTATAATTTTTGGATGTTTAATGTATCGATATTTCATGGAAGACCTGTCCAAGGCCTGAAATGAAACAAAGTATGTAGTAGTAAAAATAATACTTCTATGTTAGCTTTCAAATATATTTAGTTTTGATATAATAAAACCTTAAACTTAATTAGTCTAAGAACAAATATTTTTTAATCAATTGTTCTAATATCTATTAACCTAAACAACAGCTACTAAATAACCTTTGATACCAAATAGATACAAAAATGCCTTAAATCATAATTTCAATAGAACCAACAAATTACCAATTGGATCCACAGGAAAAGGAAACTTACGTTCTTGAGCTTCTTATCCAATAGTTCGTTTACCAAATACCTGAGAGAATTTCCAATCGAACGGCTATGGCAAGCCCGCCGAAGCTACTACGATCTTCATAATCTCTGTTCATCTCTCTCTCTCTCTCTCTCTTTGTTTTGTCTCTGACTGTGTTTTCATCGTATGAGAATCAATCCAAAAAAATGAAAAATCTAACGGCCTAGGTTTTACCAAATTCCAAGAATCAACTCGAAGATTGCATCTTTACTTATCATTTTAATTTTCTACCTTCTTAAATTCAAAAGAGGGAATATAAATATCATTTTTATTCCTATAATTGAACCATTGATATATTGATAATAGCCTCAAGACTTTAGTTTGAATTTTTTTATTCAATTTTGGGTCTACCTCGGTAAGTTTAAAAGTTCATATAATTATTAAAAAATATATTAAAATTAAGTTTGAAAGCTCGGATAAGGCTTTTAATTTTATCTATATCCTTCCTATTAATCTAAATAAAATATTAGGAAATAGAACACACACACTCAAAAAAAAAAAAAGCTTGATTTGAAATGTAAAACTACGTTATAAATTTTGATAATCGATTATTGGTTAACTTAATTGTGCTTAATGTTTTAGCTTACTTCACATATTCATACATATATATATAATGTATATATTATAAGTTTCTTATTTAATTTTATAAAAATAATTCTTAGGTAAGACTTTCGTAATCTCAAATTTAAAATCTCTAATTCCATTCCTATAATAAATTACATATTTTATCTATGAAAATGGAAAAATCTTCATCCAAAGGTTTAGCATGCAATACCATAGCAGTTCTAGAGTAATGAATGCTAAAAGAACATTTTATAACAAGCCATAACTATTAAGAACATATATAATACAATAATAACAACGTTTTAACTCAAAACAAAGCTCGAAAAGAAACAAAAGACATAGTAGTAGTAGTAGTAGTGATAAACTAGAGGAAAGAGCACGATATTTGGCCAACTTTGATCGCATGTTCTTTGCAGCATAACATAACCAAGAGGATGAGGATAGCTTTCCCATCTAATATGTTCCTTGATCATGGCTTTCAAATCTGTTGCACTATTCCTGCATGCCTATTTGTCTTTTTACTTGCAACATTATGTTTTCAAACACATCCCTTCCATATGAAGATAAGTTGAACTGATCTTGGGAACTTTTTGTTGAAGCAAGGTTGAGGTTATCAGTTTCGAGGGAGCTTCATGCGAAAAGAAGTTGAATTGACTTGAGGAATTTTTTGTCAAAGCAAGGGTTGAGGGTATTATTTTCGAGGGACCTCCAAAGCTGAATAGATCTGGGGAATTTTTTGTTGAACAAATGGATGAGTTTTTAACTTTTGGGGGATCTCTATATGAAAATAAGCTGAATTGATATGGGGAATTTTTTCTTTAACAGATGGATGAGTTTTTAACTTTTGGGGGACCTCCATGCGAAAATAAGCTGAATTGATCTTGGGAATTTATTTTTGAACAAATGGATGAGTTTTTAACTTTTGAGGAACCTCCATACAAAAAGAAGTTGAACTCTTCTGGGGAATTTGTTATTGGTTAGAATGATCTGTCATCTTGAAAATTTTTTGAAGAAAGGGATGAGATGATCAGTTTCAGGCGACCTCTGTACGAAAATAAGCTGAACTCTGGAAGAACAAAAGGATGGCTTAATGGCATATTAGCCGTCCACCGTTGGTTAGGGTCCCTAGCAAAGCACATATATAGGAATTCATCCTTCCAATACTTGACATGTTTTCTGGGATTTTGGGTGATTCTCCATTCAAAAGCTTGTCCCTTAGATCCTTCAGCTTTCGATGGTACCATGGTCGCCCCCTGCAAATCATCTGAATGATAATGCAACCAAGTGACCATATATCCAATGCACCACTAATTTCCCCTGTGACAGATTCGGGTGACATATAATCTGTTGTACCCCGGAAACCATATTCCCAAAGCTGTGGAATATCTCTTTCTCCATATTGTTTAGCTAACCCAAAATCCGCAATTTTTAAAGCAGTATTCAAATCAAAATCATTTTTAGATGGATATACCAGAATATTTGCTGGTTTAAGGTCAGAATGGATGTATCCTCTCTCGTGAATGTCAACAAGCCCTTCAAGAATCATTCTTGCATAGCCCCTTACATCATATTCGGGTATTTTTCCCCCATTCTTGTTTATCAAATCCAAGAGACTACCCCCAGATGCGTATTCAAGAAACAAGTTATGAAGCTTTCCTTCTGGTTTGATACTTGTGAAAACACGACAAAATCGATTAACATTAGGGTAACCGATGAACCTTTTTAATTATCTCTCATTCCTTTTGAAGAGAAAAGGACTTTGTGTAATCAACAGATTTCACCGCACACAATTGACAAGAGGACTAGTTATTTCCACCAAATGAACAACACCATACGATCTCCTCCCAAGAAACTTAATCTTCACTCCTTTCACCTCCATTTTTCTAGTAATAAACTAGAGGAAAGGAACTTGCACAACTAATCATGCATCAATGGTGATATTGGACTAAACGGGTTTTGTATAAATAGATGAATTAAGTCGTTTTTCTAGTTCATCTGGAAAAAAGATTTCCCAACACGGAAAGGATTATAGCGCGAAAGTAAAATTGTGCCCAAACAACCTGTTAGACGTGGGTTTATATGTCCTAGAAACATATTTCCGTCAAGGCATCATCATTCTATGATGAATTTCCAATTAATTAAAATTTTAATTAGTAAGGAAATAATATATGATTTATGGATTGAATTTCTTTTATTGAGAATATCAATAGTTTCAGCATAATAATCAGTAAATTTTAAAATAAACTTTTGACAATGGGTGGATTTAAATCTGAAAAAACAAAGGGTTTGGTACATTATTTAAGTAAAACTTCAATTCCAAGATTAATAAAAGATAAAAATAAAACGTATTTCATTTTGTTATCATGCAGACTAATTGGGCAAAATATTTCATGCAAAAAAATTAAAGATATTCACTATTTTTAGCAGATTATAATATTAACATCATCAGCTACATATGTGAGACTAATAATTAATGCTTGATTCCTCACAAGTGAATAATGTTAATTATACGTATTGAAGGGTAATGGATAAAATACTATGAAAGGAATTTCAAATTTTACTTACCGATTTGTGTTTAGTGAGAAGTTTAACAAAGGCCAACAAATAGAGGGATTTTTTTTATAAACAAACCAATGTCGTTTTAGGCTAAGATTAATCCGTTAATCTTCGACCTGAAGTAAACAAAAGGATAAGCAATGCAGTAAAGGAGATTTGTAATCGATGCTCTTACCCTTTTCAAAACAGTAAAACGAAATCAAATTTCGTTTCAAATCAAAAGTAGGAGGCTCTCTACTTGAGTTAATGATAGTTGGGTTTTTTACTCATAAGTTTTTCATCAGTTTGTTCTGAGGGGAACAATATCAGTTTTTATACTTTTCTTTAGACGATTTTGTTATATTTTAAGGAAGCAATATAGGACTTTAGAATGCTCTATATATCAATGTTATCCTGCCTAAAAGATGCACTAAGACATTTTGGATGCCTTCCCTCATGTATCCCAATGCCCAATAGATTTTTGTTGAAAGTTTTTTTTTTTTTTGAAAGGCATTCGGATGCCCAACTCTTATTTGTTTCCGTTTGAAAATTTCTTATTGGAATCAAATATCCAAAAATGATATGCAGATGCTCTCTTAACAGCATTTGGATGCACGCCTCCATTTTTATGCTCTCTTAATGGGAATTCAAGTGCCCTCCTAGATAAGAAATACATTTCCCAGAAAGGGTATTCAGATACCTTCACTAAGGCATATAGGTGCCATCTAACTAAAGCACACCCGAACCTAAAAGCTTGCCCAGTCGACCTGGCACTAGATCTAGTCCAATTCTAGATGAGTTAAAAAGTAAAAGATCTATACTCGAAAAATCTAAACCTAAGAAACTCGGACCCAAAATATCCGTATCCAAAAAAATTCAAACTCGAAAAAACCATAAACTGATACGACCTGACACTCATAAAGGCCTGAATTTATTAAGGCCCAAACCTAAACCTAAGATTGATCCGATCCAAAGCCCGTAAAACCCGAACTTATAACCAAAAATAATCAAATCTATAAATTTAAAAAATAATCATAAATATTATATTTAATGTGCGTTATTACACAACGTATATTATTTTTTAAATCCAAATTGATATTGAAATCCAATATTCTAAATGTATCCTTAAAAAATTATAATAAATGTATTATCCAGAACTTTCCCATCTGTCTACTATCTAGTTGGTGAATAGATTCGTTAGCAAATCTAATATATTGCCAATCCTCAACATATCATATCCAAAAAAAGATTAAAGGCTCAAATAATGCAAACTTTTATATTAATATCTAAGAGTTTATATTCGAATCTGTTGCGAATAATAAATTCAATATCTAAATTTGTAATATTCAAATCCATAAAAAAAATCAGATAATGTCGAATACTTAACCTTTTTCTATCTCTAATCACAAAAGTAAAAAAAAAATGTTTATTTCCTCATTAATAATTATTTATTGTAATCAATTTATGTCATAACATATCGAGATATGAATTCTAACATATTAAAGCAGGCAATAGTTTAATTATCGTAGGGCTATAATTGTCAAAATGAATTATTCATCCTACCTTTTTGCACTGAAATATGAGATGGCTAGCTTAAAGAGCCGCCACCGATCTTTCTAGTCCAGGTGTGATTAGACACTAATTAAAACTATTCACTTAAAAGTCACAAAAACACTAAAGGAATAATTTTATAACTTGCACAATCCATAGATCTATAAAATCGAATTCAGGAGTCGCTTATACTACAAATAAAGATTGATCCCCCAAGTGAAGCCAAAAACTTAGTATCAACTAATCACATGTATTCAAATTAAAACTACAGTGAAAACTTCTTAAATGAGAATTATCAGATTCAAATAGTTTTTAACCCTTAGATCGAGATTATGAAATTTATAGACTTTTATATCTCTTGTCATCAAATTTAAGTGATCAGTGACACACGTGCCAGATAACCAAAAAAAATGCTAACAGCCAAATTTGAAAGTAGATTTATTCATAGGCTAGACAACCTATCCACTTAATAGACCCAACCTAATCTGAATCATTATTTAATGAATAAAAACTTTAATTAAATTTAATTATAAAAATATTAATATTAATATAAAAATAATTTTTTATTATTTTAATATTTTCAATTAGTAAATCAAGCTTACGGGTTAGGCCTATACCTAAAAATTTTAGACACAATTATATGAATATGATACGGATAAAATAATTAAAATATAATACAACAAGAAAACATAACTCAAAGTCCATATAATGCAAATTATTATGTACCAAAATATAAGTGTAAAATATTTTAAACACGATTATGATATGATAAAATACGCAAATTTGGTACGAATATATAAATTTATTTTCTTTGATTTATTTCTTTTTTAATTTTTTATTTATCGGAAAACATACTATTAGGAATGTCCAAATATTTGGTGGAAAAATCTTAGCAGACGAGTATCAACATAGTGAAGGAATGAAACATTCTAAGCTATGTTTGGATAAAAATTTTTAGTTCGAGCCAACTTTAGTGTGACTTGAATTATTATTTATTAATAAAAATATTTTTATTTAAATTTATTACAAAATATATAAATATTAATATAAAAGTAATTTTTAAAATTTCAAACAGTAATTCAAATTTTTATGCTAACTCGAGCTGGTCTACGTAAAGTTATCAAAATGTTCCAGATCCCACTTGAGCTAACCCATGAACTATTTATTTCAAAATTATTTAGATTTTTCAATAAATATTTAATAAAATCCGCTATTATATTTTTTATTCAATATTGTCAAAATTTAAAGTTAATTATTTTGTTCAAAACAGTGCCCCTAAAGGCACTTCGCTTTACTATTAACTTCCCTTTGAAAGTTATAATTTATTTGAAATAAGAAAAATAAAAACTGTCATAGGCTAAAATAGTTTAAAAATAATAATAAAAATAAGAAGTCTATTTTTACCCAAGACGTTGCCTTTATTAAGAAACAGCACCTTTTTTTCCTTCTGTCGTGATTTTTTTTTTCTTTTTTAACTTTAATTGTAATAACATAACCCATTACAAATAATTAAATGATAATTTCAACTACTTAATTGCTATAATTCATGGTATCAACTCTTTTAATACCAAATAGTAAAAAAATATAAATTGATAAATTCATATTTGGATTAAAACGTAGCATTGTCAACCATAAAAGCAAAAGGATTTTAAATAGTTTCCTATTTGTGAAACATAATAATATAATATGAACAACAAATTTACATATTGTGCAATCAAATCATAGTGTGCATGCAAAGAATATACTCCAAAAGCAAGATATATGTAAAATTATAAGCTCTCTCTCTCTCTCTCTCTCTCTCTCTCTCTCTCTCTATATATATATATATATATATATATATGTATATATATCGAAAGAAAGAATCTAAATTAATAGAAAATTAACCAAGTAAACAAAAGTAAAATACATAAAATTAAGGAATAAGTCACTAATTTTTTTTATGAAACGTATTGAGAATAAATAAAATTAGTTTTTGTTTGTCACTATTCTAACGAGTAATATGGAGCAAACTTTCAGAAATCCACAAGAAGCAAAGCCCTAAGGAAACAATTAGCCATAAAAGTAAAGAAAAGAAAAAAAAATAATAACAAACCTTACAAGAAAGTACCCAAAGAATAATATTAGATAAAGGGATGCTGGAGTTAAACCATCTCTTCCGCCATCAATCTAACTTCTTGTACGTACCAGATATTCAAAGAAAAAAATGCTATTACTATGTTCTATTGAAAAAGAGGGAGAGAGAGAGAGAGAGAGATTTGAAAGAAAATAATGAGGTTGAGATAAAAGAAAGCATTATAGTTCGGGTTAAAAGGAAAATTAAATTGTGATAGAGTTGAGAATAAATTGATTAGAGTTTTATGTTATCGGATTTTTTTAAATTTTAAAAACATTAATAGGACATACACAAAAAGAATATTTGATTTGAAATGTGTGATTAGTTAACTTATTATGTGCATAAGTTTATTGTTTAATGTTAAAAAAAAAACTAATTCTTATATAAGACTTTCACCATCTCAAATTTAAAATCTTTGGCTCCATTCCCATAATAAATTATGTATATATATATATATATATTTATATATATTATGAAAAAAAAAGGAAAAGATCTTCGTCCAAAGATGTAGCATGCACTACCATGGCCGTTCCATAGTAATAAACTTTAAAAGAACATTTTATAACTATCAAAAGAATATATATATATATATATTATATAATACAATAATAAAATGCATTCAGTCAGGACAAAGCCCGAAAAAGAAACAAAGTACTTAGTAGTCGTAGTAATAAACTAGAGGAAAAGGCACGATATTTGGCCAACTTTGACAGCATGTTCTTTGCAACATATTGTAACAAAGAGGATGAAGGTGGCTTTCCGATCTAATATGCATGTTGATTATGACTTTGAATTCTTTAGCCCTATTCCTTTAGGCTCAGCTGTCTTATTGCTTGC
>JBBYHO010042840.1:0-10419 GCA_038382025.1 Adansonia gregorii
TCGATACAATGATTAATGTATCGATACTATAAACCATTGTATCGATACTATGAACCATTGTATCGATACATTCTTTATAGAATGCATGTTTTGGTCCTGGCATGGTCTAGCATCAATACATAAGGTCTAGTATTGATACAGAGGCTAACGTATCTATACATCTACATGTTGTATCGATACAAATAAGGACATTTTAAATTTTTGGCACGTTAGAGCATTGTATCGATACATGAGAACCATGTATTGATACATTCAAGTAAATTTATGAATTTTCTTATATCTTTTATCCTCGGACACCTTGGACTACATCATTTGATGCCACATCTTTGTATTTACCATTGATATGATCCCTAGGCCTTTTTGACATCCTCAAAATACTTTTTTGCCAGACGACAATCGCCCCCTCTTATGTCTATGCTTTAGATTCTTAAGAATTACCCCGGACAAAGTAAGGTGTCTATAGCTTCCCCTCTTTGACTGTTGCTGAGAATTAGGAATAGGGCAAAGACAAATAGAAAATATTTTGTTCAGCATGAACTGACACTTCTAGGACATTAGGGTGTTAGGTTTTCTAAGGTTTGACCCCCTTAGGTAGGCTAGAGTAACGTGAATTTTTTATGTGGGTGCCGCCAGCTTATACGGGCTTTGACTTAAACTTGGTACCACCAGCTTGTGTGGGCTTTCACTTGGGTGCTGCCAGCTCATGCAGGCTTTGACTCAGACTTGGGTGCCACCAGCTCATGTGACCTTTAACTCGGACTTAGGTGCCACCAGCTCATGTGGGCCTTGACTTAAACTTCGATGCCACCAGCTCATGTGGGCTTTGACTTAGGTGCCGCTAACTCGTGCGGGCTTTAACTCAGACTTGGGTGCCACCAGCTTATGGAGGCTTTGATTCGGGTGCCATCAGCTCGTACGAGCTTTGACTCAAACGTAGGTGCCACTAGCTCGTGTGGGCATTGACTCAGACTTAGGTGCCACCAACTCATGTGGGTTTTGAAGAGGTGCCAATAACATGTAGGCTTTAAAAAGTGCCACTGACGTGTGGGCTTTGACTCGGGTGCCATCAGCTCATACGGGCTTTGACTAAGACCTGGGTGCCACTAGCTCGTATGGGCTTTGACTCGAGGGCCGTCAGCTCGTACGTGCTTTGACTCAGACTTGGGTATCACCAGCTTGTATGGCCTTTGACTCAAGTGCTGCCAGCTCATGCGAGCTTTGACTTAGACTTCGGTGCCACCAGTTCATGTGGGTTTTGACTCAGGTGCCATCAACTAGTACAGGCTTTGACTCAGACTTGGGTGCCACTAGCACGTCTGGGCATTGACTCAAACTTAGGTGCCACCAGTTCATACGGGAATTGAGGAAGGGCTACTAACATGTGGCCTTTAAAAAACTGCCACTGACTTATAGGCTTTGACTCGGGTGTCGCTAGCTCGTGCAAGCTTTGATTGAGACTTAGGTGCCACCAGCTGGTGTGGGCTTTGACTCAAACTTAGGTGATACCAACTCATGTAGGCTTAGACTCGAGTGTCGTCAGCTCATGCTACCTTTGACCTAGACTTGGGTGCCACTAACTTATGGGCTTAAAAAATATACCGCGACCTGTGGGCTTAAGAGGGTGCCATGACTTGTGGGCTTTAAAAAGGGTGCCATGACTTATGGGCTTTGAAAAGGGGTGCCACGACTTGTAGGCTTTAAAAAGGTGCCTCGACGTGTGGGCTTAAAAGGGTGCTATGACGTATTTAAAACAAGTGCCATGACTTGTAGGCTTTTGGGAAAATGCCACGACTTATGGGCATTAAAAAGAGTGCCATGACTTATGGGCTTTTGAGAGAGTGCCACGACATATGGGCTTAAAAAAAGGGTGCCATGACTTGTGGGCTTTGAAAAAGGTGCCATGACTTATGGGCTTTAAAGAGGTGCCACTGACTTGTGGGCTTTAAGGGGTGCCACGACTTGTGGGCTTAAAAAGAGGTGCCATAACTTGTAGGCTTAAAAAAAAGTGCCATGACTTGTGGGTTTTGAAGAGGGTGCCATGACTTATGGGCTTTAAAGAGGTGCCACTAACTTGTGGGCTTAAAAAGGGGTGCCATGACTTATGGGTTTGAAGAGGGGTGCCACAACTTATGGGCTTTAAAAATGGTGCCATGACTTATGGGCTTGAAAAAGGTGCCATGACCTGTAGGCTTTAAAAAGGTGCCACTGACTTGTGGGCTTAAAAAGGGTGCCACTGACTTATGGGCTTTGAAAAGGGTGCCATGACTTGTAGGCTTGAAAAGGGCACCATTGACTTGTGGGCTTTAAAGAGGGTGCCATGACTTGTGGGCTTTAAAGGGTGCCATGACTTGTGGGCTTTAAGGGGTGCCATGACTTATGGGCTTTGAAAATGGTGCCACTGACTTGTGGGCTTTAAAAAGGTGCCATGACCGATGGGCTTAAAAGGGTGCCATGACTTGTGGGCTTTAAAAATGTGCCACGACTTGTGGCTTTAAAAGGATGCTGACAACTTTTTTTGATAAAACTTTAAATACCAGAAGTTCATGACAAAATTTCCTGTTAAAAAAGGTTTTGGCACTAGTTTATGCCAAAGCTTTTGACGAATATTCTTGACAAAAGTTTTTGATGATAGTTTCTAGACAATAATTTCTTAACACTAGCACTTTGACTGTAGCTGCTTGATAAAAAGGGTTTTAACATAAGGTGATGAGAAGAAAAGACCTTACCTGAATAGCAATTGGTTTGCGAAGCTTAGAGTTCTTACAAGGAATTCCTTGGAAGTTTAACAAACTTGGCTTGAAGTGATATTGTAAAAATGATGATGTAAGATGGTAATGTGAATGCATGATATGAAATGCTATCATGATTGCATGATGTGAAGTCTAATAAGTGAGATAGCTATAGTTCTCCTTGTACATCATCCAAACTTTCAAAGGGATGGTGATTCATCCTTGTTCCAACCATGGACCAAAATTTTCCTTATCTTACTAGGGATTATAGGTTTTCCTTGCTCCAATAGGGATGTGACCAAAAATTTAGTCTTAAGAATTTGGACTGCTGCGTTTCTCAATTTGAAGGCTTAATTATTTTCTTGAAAACTAAAAGGCATTCCTAACAATTTGGGGATTATTCGACTGATCAGGTTAATGTTTCTGATTATGATAGGATTTTGATAGAATGCATGAGCCGATTTTTGGCTAGCTTGAATGGTTTTTCTTAAGATGCAGCTTGTGAAAGCAAGAAATGGTTTAGTGTATGATCATGTTGAATAGGTGTTTGGATGCAAAAGGTGCATGATCTTGACGATTGGGGTGTAAGCAGAATTCCCTGTGCTTTTTTTTTCTTTCGATGTAATATCAAGATGCCCCAAAGCATATTTCAGTTAATTATCAAACATTATTAGTTAAATGACAAATGCAATATGAATTGTACAAGGGTCAAAAGATAAGGTAATATTTGTTTATGATAAAAAAAAGACATAACTCAATATATTATTTGACAAGCAATTGATAGGGTACTGAGAAAGATGATTTTTTGGGTGAAGAATGCCTCTGATAATCATGACACGGTTGTTCTTTATGTGCTTTTTAGAATCTTTCTTGAACAATGAATGTGCCTAGCATGAGTTGATCTTCGAAAGATCTCTAGGATTGCTTTGCATTATCTTGTAGATGCTCTCAACTCGTGCCCCATCAAAGTTGATCTTTTTAAGTTACCCTTATGGGTTTTCAACTATAGTTTCGTTGGTTGTGTAGATGTCCTTTTTGGATTTTCATCTAGACCCCTTTTTGTTTTTTTATTTTGTTTTTTGTTTTTGTTTTTTTTATTTTGTTTTTTGTTTGTTTTTTGTTTTTTTTTTTGAAAGATGCTTTTTAGGTTTTTGCCTTCTATGTATGATATTTCTTGATGGAATATGAGTTGACTAGGTTAGGCAAGACATTATAGTCCATTTTTGATAAGATTAGGGCCCATCTAAAAAAGGCTTGCTTTAGTACATACTGTCCTTCCCAATTAGGGGTCTATTTGCCCCGCATGTCTTTGTGAATTGGAGGATCTTCTTCAATCCTGATTCACCTAGGTGAAATTATTGTGGACACATCTTTTTGTTGCGAGCTCAAATCATGGCCTTTGATGCGTTTGACCATGGCCGATGCATTTTTCCTTGATGAGATTGAGCTAGTCGTATCTGTTCCTGACTCATTCAGCCTTCCCAAGCTTGGTTTCCATTAAAACTCTGAGAAAAGGGATTTTGACTTTGATAAGCAATACAGCTTTCATCCCATAGATAAAGGAGAATGGGGTAGCATTCGTGGAAGTTCAAACTGAGGTCGATAGGCATAAGGCGCAAAAGATAGCTTTTTATGCCGATCTTTGTGAGTTTTAGCCATTTTTTCAACCATTCTTTTGATGTTTTTGTTGACCGCCTTAACTGCCCCATTCATGTTTGGGCCATAAGGATGGAAATATCATACTAGATCATGAACTATAGGAGATCTGGTAGGCGAAACTTTCTTCAAAACCTTCTTCAAAATCAACTTTACTAGTGCAAATTGATCGTTCGAAATCAATCGTCAAAGACCTATTAGACACATCCATGTCACTGTCATTAGGACACCTGAAAGGATGAAGAAATAGGCATTGCAAAAGGCACATACATAACCAAAAGATTTCGATAAAAATGGAAACAAAAAAGTAATGGAGACAAAAAGGTTGAAAAGTGATTTAGACACATAATATGGAATCATTTATGCAAAAGTCATTTAATTGATAATGTTTAATGAAGATGCCCCTTACATAGGACACCTACCTGCCTTTAGGTGAGGGTAAGGAGGTTTTCATTTTTTTGAAGAGGGCAGGAAAAGTGCAAGGCTTCCATCATGACCACATCATCAAAATCAAGCTCAGTGGAAGGGCACGAATTTTATGGCTCGATATCGATCATGTTTGTAGCTGGCTCAATATGATTTGGTAAATTATTGGCAGCAATATTTGGTCCCTGGTTTATCCCGAACTGCAAGACTTTTGCATTGATTAGATCTTGCACATTTTGTTTAAAATATATGCAGTTCTCAATGTCATGCCCCACTGCCTCAGCATGGTATTCATAGTGGGCATTAGGGTTATACCATGGTAGGTATGATGCCTTCTTTTTTGGGACATAGATCAGAGCCACTAAATGATTTTAGAGCAAGGTTTGGTAGAGCTCCTTATAAGTCATTGGGATGGGATCAAAATATTGTCTTGGTTGATTCGCACCTCTATTACTGGGTGCATTATTTGTTGTTCGATTGGTATTTTAGTGGATTTATGGAGGGTAGCTTTGTGATAGGTTTGCTGGGATTGCAAGGGATGGGTTATAAGTGGTAGCATAGATTGGCTGTGGGGATATTGTGATGGGGTAAGAATGTGGCATTCTTGAGTAGCGAGGCTTGGGTGCTTGATGTTGTCTTAGCTAAGATGAGCCAGCATAATTTATAACATTGGCCTCTTCTTCCTTCTTCTTATCAGCAATGGGCTTCTTACTTAATCAGCTATTTCCCTGGCAAACATTCTACCACTTTTAATGACAACATCGATCATTTCTCCAGAGAGAACCAAGTCTGTAAATTTTTTAGTGGCATTCCCCATAAGCTTCTCATAATAAGGAGCACGTAAGGTGTGAATGAAAGTTACTGTCATATCTTTTTCTACAAGGAGTGGCTGGACTAAGCTACTTCCTCTCTCCACCTTTGGGCATATTGCTTGAAACTTTCAGTGGATCTCTTCTCAAAATTCATCAGGGAAAGTTGATTTGGTGCCCAATCTGACACGTGTTGGTATTGATTTAGAAAGGCCTTAGCCAAGTCGACCCATGATTGAATTTTGACATTGTCTAGCTCGATATACCATCGAGCTGCTGCCCCAATAAAGCTATCCTAGAAGCAATGGATGAGGAGCTCTTCATTTTTCTCATACTCGACCATCTTTCGCAAGTACATTTAGATATGGAAAAAAGGATTACTAGTTCCATTAAACTTTTCAAACTCTGGGACTTTAAACTTCAGGGGAATGATAAGGTTGGACACCAAAAACAGCGATTAAGCATCAAGAGCTCCGAACTTGTTAGTCCCCTCGATAGCTTGGAGGCATTTTTTCAGTAGTTGGAATTTGTTCACTTCTTCTATAGTCATAGTGGACTTTTGATCTTCCATTTTCTCTAGTTCCTCATGGTTAAGGGTTATCAGATCTATTGATGAGACTCCCGTATTCACCCTTGAGTACCAAGAATGAATTGACCTGCCCTAATAGGATTAAGGTAGGTGACTGGTGGAGCTTGAGTGGTAGGTGGAGGAACGGACAGTTGTTCTTGTCTAGGTTCCCCTTGGGTGGGTTTTGGATTATTAGCAGGGGGACCTTCAATGTTAGGAGAATCGTTCCATGTTTTAGCAGTGCTGGCTTTCCCCTTTTCTCTCATAGAGGCTGTCATTAGTTCCATAAGTCTTGCCATTTAAGTTTGCATTTCATTTTGCTGACGGAGCATCTAGTCTTGTCATTCCTTAACCATTAGCTCAAGTCACTTAATACAAGCTTCATGATCACTCTCCATGATTTGTTTACAACATCGCGTATTGTAGCGATGTAGGATGTTAGGTTTCGTTTTCCTGATTGACCCCGGAGTCCCTTGCACTTTTATGTCCCAATTCTCGTATTAGACTTATATTTGAAAATGTATTTATTGATGAGTGTTTATGATGTAATGATGAATTAAGATAATTAATGATCGATGCAAGTGTAAAAAGGTAAAAGTAAATATGCATATGCGTTGGAGACAATTGAATCCTGAAACAGCTTCATTGATAACATTTTTCATCGAGCCCCAAAAAAGTCTCCTGTTGAACACCAAACTAGAACAATTGTCCCAAAATGATGATGGTCATGATAATTATGATGAGATGATGCATGCGTCAAAACATAAACAAAGTGAAATAAGTTAGTTAAATATATAAGAAGCAAATGTAAGAAATTAAAGAATTTGAGAACATCAGAGAAAAATAGTCATAACATGTCTTAACTAAGGTGGTGAGATAAGAAATGGGCAGTGTGTCAACATGCAAGATGCAATTTGCCTTTCATGAGGTGATGTAATATCTATTTTAATGGAAAAATAATCGACTAGTGGTGATATTCGTTTATCACCACTAGTGCAGATGCATGTTAAGCCATAACTCGGATAGCCTAATGGCTTTCAGTATAAGACATTGTGAATGATGGTTTTTGTTCACCGCCACTTATTTATACAAAGGTTAGCCATCGTTCGGGTGGCGCAATGGCATGCCTTGATAAATGATAAAAATAAAGATGCAGGTGATAATTATATACTCATTGTCACCTACATAATTATGGTAATTAGGAGTAAAGGTGAAGATTGTTTCCCCGAGTGACCTTACTCTCTAGGTATTCTAACAGCGTTCCGGTATGGTTTGACATAGTTTAGCTCGTAAGGCTCACTATATGAGGTTTAAGTTGACATAAACAGGTATCTGAATTGCTCCTCCGTCCAGTAAGGATAGTTGAGGGATCCTAATCCTAAACCAATCATGGGTTTCACGGAATGGGTTCGATCCATTGGATGTATTTCCCTATGCAAATGCAGAGGGTTACTCATGAGAGACATAGGTAATTTACATCCAGGAAGTTATTGCCATGCCCATGCGGAGGATTACTCACAAAGGCGGATAGCTTACTTTTTCCTAATGATTGCGTTGTAACCACGCCATGAAGATTGGCGGGATACTAATGCACATGCAAGTGTGCGGTGTGTGATGGGGAAATGATCAAACCTTTTTGTTAACTTTCATATTACCATTTTTATTAAGTTAATGATTATTCAAAAAAAACAATCCTGAAAATCATGTCAAAGAAAAGATTAGATGACAAAATGACAAAAGGGTCGTGGTTAAATAATGACCGAAGATCGAAGGAAATGGGAACCTAGAAAGACATGGCTAGTTATTGGCCTAACTCTCTATACTTTCCCCAATGGAGTCGCAAAGCTATTGCAATGTACCCCAAGATGGATCCTAGCAGATCTATGGGTGCTACAACTTAAAATATTTTTCTGATTTGGAAAATGTCTTCTTGACCAAGACTTTTCTCTCACGAAGTGATGAGGATGAGAATGTGCAGATTCCCGACTTATGATATAATGAGGGGGACCATAAGATGAATCACTCATCTTATTGGTCTCGGGTGACCATCATAAAATCGCCAACACTTGGAGTTGCCACCGATCATTTCGGGCTAGGCATGATCAGATGCCTATTGGAACCTATGTTAGTTATGAAACTCAAAACATTGATCCCGTAGTCTATGTAATGCAAAGATTCACCGTTTGGGTTTGAGAGTTGGTTATACACGATGAGGTACAAACCTCTTCACGATGCCTAAAATCAGTACCTTACTAGCTATGTCTTATCTTGATTTCGATTCTTTTTATCTTAACTTGTCACTATTTCGATATAACCCTTTTCGAATGCATGAATCTTATAGAAATGATCTAGGTTTTGATAAAAAAAGATTTAATCCCATATACGCCCCGAAGAGATGAGGAATATAGAGATTTTCAATAAAAATGACCTCTGGATTTTACTTTGAAAATGGAATTGTTCCACTTTAGGCACTGGAGAGATACCTATGTGGAAGATTACCTTTAATTTCATTGGGAAATATTTTGAAAACATGAATGCAAATAATCATCATAAAGAAATCATGTTAGTCAGACAATTAATGAAGTAACCTAACATTGATCATTCAATGCAATGATAAAGAAAAGGAATGGACTATTGGAATTTATCTCACTATTGACATCGATTATCTAGGAATAACTAAATCAATAATTTTTTAGATGCATATGGGTTTCTTGATTAAACAAGGTTTGTTTGACATATTCATGGAAATCCAAGAAGACAAAAGAATGATTAATTTATAGTTGAAAGATAAGGTTGGAGTATCCCCTCAGAAAAATAGGTTTGGAGTTCCCCGAGAATGGAAAAAAGTTTTTTTACAAAAGAAGATTTTTAAATCTTGACAATTTTAAGAAGCGGGGTTGGAGTATCCCCTTAAAAGGTCAGGTTTAGAGTAACCCCATGAATGGGAAATAATTTTGAAATAGAAAGATTTTTAAATCTTGATAATTTTGAAAAATAGGGTTGGAGTATCCCCTTGGAAGGACAGGGTTGGAGTATCCCCATGAATGAGAAATAATTTTGACATAGAAAGATTTTCAAATCTTGACCATTTTGAAAAATGAGGTTGGAGTATCCCGTTGGAAGGATGGGGTTGGAGTATCCTCGTGGATTACATGACTTCATGATTTAGAAAATGGGTAAGCATTCGACGATTTTTGGCAAAAAGATGCATTGTGAATGAGGATGATAAAGATATAGAATATGTTTGTGCCTCGATATGAGCTTGTGGGAGGTTAAGGTATGCTCTGGAATCTGATCAGGATGACATGGAGACATTTGAATGTCTCGAGATGAAAATTGGGAAAACAACTCAATTTTGACCAAAATCATAAATAGGGGATAGCATCGCACTATCCTGCTTCCTGAATTTATTCTAAATTGGTTTGAAGGACTTAGAGGGTGGACAAGATACCATTATAAAGGGAACTCAATGAGGGTCATCTTAAAAATATTCCCACTACCCAGAAAGGTCACTTTCTAGGGGAATAAATTTTTAAGTTCGGATCAATTTTGCTACTGGCAGAGCATACGAGGAACAAGGTTGTGTCAAATTTTGAAAAATCACCCCGGACTCATTTGGCATCAAAAAATTGCAAGTAATACCTTTTCGAAAAGGGAATTTCATGAATATTTTAGGAAAAATGTTTAAAAATTTAGAAAAATCGTTTAGTTGGTCTCAAATGCCCCAAACCGAATACATGTCTGGATTCCAGAGGTTTTGGACCGTTTAGATTTGAAAAATCATAACTTTCTCATTCGGACTGATCCAGAGATGGACAAAACCTCGTCTTAAAGATATTTTGACACACTTTCTGAGAAAAATATCATAAAATTCACTGAAAATCTTTTGAGATTTTAAAATGATTTTTCAATTTGTAACAGTAGTGCTGCTAGCGAGGGACAAGGCAAAGCAGGGGATATTTCTCATTTTTTATATCTATGGGTCTAAACTCGAGTCATTGACGTTCAAATGTCTATGACTGAAGGGAAAGAGTGGCATGAGCATCACGAACTCATTTACATAGCCCTGTAGTAGTATGGGATGATGAAATAGCCCTTTGATCATACCACTCATGGTTTTGACTCAAGAAAAAGGCACAAACATTTCGGGGATGAGTGCAAAGCCATTTTTGTTGGAAAGTAAGAAGATTTGAGCTTGTTTAACCAAGATTCTAGATCTGGAAAACTTAAT